>OZ025243.1:87802444-87927444 GCA_964019155.1 Osedax fenrisi
GTATACAGTAAACATTTAAACTAACAATAGGAAATAAGTAAGTTAATTAAATTAATATATATAAAATAAATATCAAACGTTCGCAATACATAAGATTAAGATATAATTAGATAATATTAACATGATATATCTTACATAAGATATTGAATTTACGAATTACATGGAACGGTTACATGCTATATAGCATATATATAAAATAATGATAAAAATGACAATAAAGTAAGTAATAGATCGCATAATAGATAAGTATCTATTACAATTAATTTTATTTATACGAGATTTGAAACAGTTCAAGGATGGAGAATGAACTGTTTCATAATCAAGATTATTCCATATATTTATTATACGGTTATTTAGATAGTTCATATGTACATTTGTTCGTGACTTACAAGCCAAGAGTTTTAAGTCATGGCCACGTGTTCTAGAATTGTTCTTGGTAAAATATAATATTTCAGAGTAGTCAACCTTGCATAGATTATTAACTAGCTTGAATGTCATAATCAGGTCATTGTGAATACGCCGTAGTTCGAGAGATTTTAGTCCAAGGTAATTTAGTCGTTCATTATAATTAGTATATTTTAGTCCACAAGTACCAAATAGCCTCCTTGTGAATAATCTTTGAACACTTTCGAGCTTGTCGGTTAGTCCATTGTAACGTATTGCTTTAAGACCAGGATTCCAAACAGTTGTGGCAAATTCTAATTTTGGCCGAGCATATGTAATATAAGCTTTTAAAAGCATTGTAACATCGCTAGTTATAAAGCATCTAAATAAATTATTAATAGTCATTAGAGCATCTCTACAACACTCTATTACACGCTTATCAAAATACATACAATTATCAAATATTATACCTAGATCTTTATTTGAAATACAGTTATTAATAAGTTTGTTTTCTATATAATATGTTGGTACTAGAATGCTATTTAATGACATTAGATTGGTTTTATTTGGTGATATATCAAGTTGCCAGTTTTTGCTCCATGATAGAAATGAGTTAATTGCTAATTGCATCAGTTTTCTATCCGATAGGTTATTAGATTGTAGATATATTTTAGTGTCATTTGCAAATAAATCTATTTTAATTTTATCAGAGAATATATTAGTTATATCATTAATAAAAATTATGAAAAGTAAAGGTCCAATAACTGAACCTTGGGGCACACCTGATAGTACATTTTTGAATTTGGAATACGAGTGATTTATTTTTACAGATTGTTTCCTATTGGTTAGGAAACATTCGATCCATTTTAATATATTACCAGCTATACCTATATCTTTTAATTTTATTAATAGTTTTATATGTGATACTTTATCAAACGCTTTTTTGAAATCAAAATAAACAATATCAATATATTTGTTATAATTTATGGCAGAGGTCCATTTATTTAGGCACGCCAATAATTGTAACTCTACTGACTTACCACTCATAAACCCAAATTGATGTTTTGATAAAAGTGAGTTTTTCAGTAGAAATAATTTAATGTGTTTTGTAATTAATCATTCAAATACTCTTGATATAATACTAGTTATAGAAATTAGTCTATAATTTTCTCTTCTAGAGGGATCACCTTTCTTAAAAAAATGTTTATTATTATTATTATTATTATTATTATTATTATTATTATTATTATTATTATTATTATTATTATTATTATTATTATTATTATTATTATTATTATTATTATTATTATTATTATTATTATTATTATTATTATTATTATTATTATTATTATTATTATTATTATTATTATTATTATTATTATTATTATTATTATTATTATTATTATTATTATTATTATTATTATTATTATTATTATTATTATTATTATTATTATTATTATTATTATTATTATTATAACAGCGTATATACTAATTGTATAACAGCGTATATACTAATTGTATGAGAGCGTATATACTAATTGTATAACAGCGTATATACTAATTGTATGAGAGCGTATATACTAATTGTATGAGAGCGTATATACTAATTGTATGAGAGCGTATATACTAATTGTATAACAGCGTATATACTAATTGTATGAGAGCGTATATACTAATTGTATAACAGCGTATATACTAATTGTATAACAGCGTATATACTAATTGTATGAGAGCGTATATACTAATTGTATGAGAGCGTATATACTAATTGTATGAGAGCGTATATACTAATTGTATGAGAGCGTATATACTAATTGTATAACAGCGTATATACTAATTGTATGAGAGCGTATATACTAATTGTATAACAGCGTATATACTAATTGTTTAACAGCGTATATACTAATTGTATGAGAGCGTATATACTAATTGTATAACAGCGTATATACTAATTGTATGAGAGCGTATATACTAATTGTATAACAGCGTATATACTAATTGTATGAGAGCGTATATACTAATTGTATAACAGCGTATATACTAATTGTATAACAGCGTATATACTAATTGTATGAGAGCGTATATACTAATTGTATAACAGCGTATATACTAATTGTATGAGAGCGTATATACTAATTGTATAACAGCGTATATACTAATTGTATGAGAGCGTATATACTAATTGTATGAGAGCGTATATACTAATTGTATGAGAGCGTATATACTAATTGTATAACAGCGTGTATACTAATTGTATGAGAGCGTATATACTAATTGTATAACAGCGTATATACTAATTGTATGAGAGCGTATATACTAATTGTATGAGAGCGTATATACTAATTGTATAACAGCGTATATACTAATTGTATAACAGCGTATATACTAATTGTATGAGAGCGTATATACTAATTGTATAACAGCGTATATACTAATTGTATGAGAGCGTATATACTAATTGTATGAGAGCGTATATACTAATTGTATGAGAGCGTATATACTAATTGTATGAGAGCGTATATACTAATTGTATAACAGCGTATATACTAATTTTATAACAGCGTATATACTAATTGTATGAGAGCGTATATACTAATTGTATGAGAGCGTATATACTAATTGTATGAGAGCGTATATACTAATTGTATGAGAGCGTATATACTAATTGTATGAGAGCGTATATACTAATTGTATGAGAGCGTATATACTAATTGTATAACAGCGTATATACTAATTTTATAACAGCGTATATACTAATTGTATGAGAGCGTATATACTAATTGTATGAGAGCGTATATACTAATTGTATGAGAGCGTATATACTAATTGTATGAGAGCGTATATACTAATTGTATAACAGCGTATATACTAATTGTATGAGAGCGTATATACTAATTGTATAACAGCGTATATACTAATTGTATAACAGCGTATATACTAATTGTATGAGAGCGTATATACTAATTGTATGAGAGCGTATATACTAATTGTATGAGAGCGTATATACTAATTGTATGAGAGCGTATATATTAATTGTATAACAGCGTATATACTAATTGTATGAGAGCGTATATACTAATTGTATGAGAGCGTATATACTAATTGTATAACAGCGTATATACTAATTGTATGAGAGCGTATATACTAATTGTATGAGAGCGTATATACTAATTGTATAACAGCGTATATACTAATTGTATGAGAGCGTGTATACTAATTGTATGAGAGCGTATATACTAATTGTATGAGAGCGTATATACTAATTGTATAAGAGCGTATATACTAATTGTATGAGAGCGTATATACTAATTGTATAACAGCGTATATACTAATTGTATAACAGCGTATATACTAATTGTATAACAGCGTATATACTAATTGTATGAGAGCGTATATACTAATTGTATAACAGCGTATATACTAATTGTATGAGAGCGTATATACTAATTATATAACAGCGTATATACTAATTGTATAACAGCGTATATACTAATTGTATGAGAGCGTATATACTAATTGTATAACAGCGTATATACTAATTGTATAACAGCGTATATACTAATTGTATAACAGCGTATATACTAATTGTATGAGAGCGTGTATACTAATTGTATAACAGCGTATATACTAATTGTATGAGAGCGTATATACTAATTGTATGAGAGCGTATATACTAATTGTATGAGAGCGTATATACTAATTGTATGAGAGCGTATATACTAATTGTATAACAGCGTGTATACTAATTGTATGAGAGCGTATATACTAATTGTATGAGAGCGTATATACTAATTGTATGAGAGCGTATATACTAATTGTATGAGAGCGTATATACTAATTGTATGAGAGCGTATATACTAATTGTATAACAGCGTATATACTAATTGTATAACAGCGTGTATACTAATTGTATGAGAGCGTATATACTAATTGTATAACAGCGTATATACTAATTGTATAACAGCGTATATACTAATTGTATAACAGCGTATATACTAATTGTATGAGAGCGTGTATACTAATTGTATAACAGCGTATATACTAATTGTATGAGAGCGTATATACTAATTGTATGAGAGCGTATATACTAATTGTATGAGAGCGTATATACTAATTGTATGAGAGCGTATATACTAATTGTATAACAGCGTGTATACTAATTGTATGAGAGCGTATATACTAATTGTATGAGAGCGTATATACTAATTGTATGAGAGCGTATATACTAATTGTATGAGAGCGTATATACTAATTGTATGAGAGCGTATATACTAATTGTATAACAGCGTATATACTAATTGTATAACAGCGTGTATACTAATTGTATGAGAGCGTATATACTAATTGTATGAGAGCGTATATACTAATTGTATGAGAGCGTATATACTAATTGTATGAGAGCGTATATACTAATTGTATAACAGCGTATATACTAATTGTATGAGAGCGTATATACTAATTGTATGAGAGCGTATATACTAATTGTATAAGAGCGTATATACTAATTGTATAACAGCGTATATACTAATTGTATAACAGCGTGTATACTAATTGTATGAGAGCGTATATACTAATTGTATGAGAGCGTATATACTACTTGTATAACAGCGTATATACTAATTGTATAACAGCGTATATACTAATTGTATGAGAGCGTATATACTAATTGTATAACAGCGTGTATACTAATTGTATGAGAGCGTATATACTAATTGTATGAGAGCGTATATACTACTTGTATAACAGCGTATATACTAATTGTATAACAGCGTATATACTAATTGTATGAGAGCGTATATACTAATTGTATAACAGCGTGTATACTAATTGTATGAGAGCGTATATACTAATTGTATGAGAGCGTATATACTAATTGTATAACAGCGTATATACTAATTGTATGAGAGCGTATATACTAATTGTATAACAGCGTATATACTAATTGTATAACAGCGTGTATACTAATTGTATGAGAGCGTATATACTAATTGTATGAGAGCGTATATACTAATTGTATGAGAGCGTATATACTAATTGTATGAGAGCGTATATACTAATTGTATGAGAGCGTATATACTAATTGTATAACAGCGTATATACTAATTGTATAACAGCGTGTATACTAATTGTATAACAGCGTATATACTAATTGTATGAGAGCGTATATACTAATTGTATGAGAGCGTATATACTAATTGTATGAGAGCGTATATACTAATTGTATGAGAGCGTATATACTAATTGTATGAGAGCGTATATACTAATTGTATGAGAGCGTATATACTAATTGTATAACAGCGTATATACTAATTGTATGAGAGCGTATATACTAATTGTATGAGAGCGTATATACTAATTGTATAACAGCGTATATACTAATTGTATGAGAGCGTATATACTAATTGTATAACAGCGTATATACTAATTGTATGAGAGCGTATATACTAATTGTATGAGAGTGTATATACTAATTGTATGAGAGCGTATATACTAATTGTATAACAGCGTATATACTAATTGTATGAGAGCGTATATACTAATTGTATGAGAGCGTATATACTAATTGTATAACAGCGTATATACTAATTGTATGAGAGCGTATATACTAATTGTATGAGAGAGTATATACTAATTGTATGAGAGCGTATATACTAATTGTATGAGAGCGTATATACTAATTGTATGAGAGCGTATATACTAATTGTATGAGAGCGTATATACTAATTGTATGAGAGCGTATATACTAATTGTATAACAGCGTATATATTAATTGTATGAGAGCGTATATACTAATTGTATGAGAGCGTATATACTAATTGTATGAGAGCGTATATACTAATTGTATGAGAGCGTATATACTAATTGTATAACAGCGTATATACTAATTGTATAACAGCGTATATACTAATTGTATAACAGCGTATATACTAATTGTATAACAGCGTATATACTAATTGTATGAGAGCGTATATACTAATTGTATAACAGCGTATATACTAATTGTATAACAGCGTATATACTAATTGTATGAGAGCGTATATACTAATTGTATGAGAGCGTATATACTAATTGTATGAGAGCGTATATACTAATTGTATGAGAGCGTATATACTAATTGTATAACAGCGTATATACTAATTGTATAACAGCGTATATACTAATTGTATAACAGCGTATATACTAATTGTATGAGAGCGTATATACTAATTGTATGAGAGCGTATATACTAATTGTATGAGAGCGTATATACTAATTGTATGAGAGCGTATATACTAATTGTATGAGAGCGTATATACTAATTGTATGAGAGCGTATATACTAATTGTATGAGAGCGTATATACTAATTGTATAACAGCGTATATACTAATTGTATGAGAGCGTATATACTAATTGTATGAGAGCGTGTATACTAATTGTATGACAGCGTGTATACTAATTGTATGAGAGCGTATATACTAATTGTATAACAGCGTATATACTAATTGTATGAGAGCGTATATACTAATTGTATGAGAGCGTATATACTAATTGTATGAGAGCGTATATACTAATTGTATAACAGCGTATATACTAATTGTATGAGAGCGTATATACTAATTGTATGAGAGCGTATATACTAATTGTATAACAGCGTATATACTAATTGTATGAGAGCGTATATACTAATTGTATGAGAGCGTATATACTAATTGTATGAGAGCGTATATACTAATTGTATGAGAGCGTATATACTAATTGTATAACAGCGTATATACTAATTGTATAACAGCGTATATACTAATTGTATAACAGCGTATATACTAATTGTATGAGAGCGTATATACTAATTGTATGAGAGCGTATATACTAATTGTATGAGAGCGTATATACTAATTGTATAACAGCGTATATACTAATTGTATGAGAGCGTATATACTAATTGTATAACAGCGTATATACTAATTGTATGAGAGCGTATATACTAATTGTATGAGAGCGTATATACTAATTGTATAACAGCGTATATACTAATTGTATGAGAGCGTATATACTAATTGTATGAGAGCGTATATACTAATTGTATAACAGCGTATATACTAATTGTATGAGAGCGTATATACTAATTGTATGAGAGCGTATATACTAATTGTATGAGAGCGTATATACTAATTGTATAACAGCGTATATACTAATTGTATAACAGCGTATATACTAATTGTATGAGAGCGTATATACTAATTGTATAACAGCGTATATACTAATTGTATGAGAGCGTATATACTAATTGTATGAGAGCGTATATACTAATTGTATGAGAGCGTATATACTAATTGTATGAGAGCGTATATACTAATTGTATGAGAGCGTATATACTAATTGTATGAGAGCGTATATACTAATTGTATGAGAGCGTATATACTAATTGTATGAGAGCGTATATACTAATTGTATAACAGCGTATATACTAATTGTATGAGAGCGTATATACTAATTGTATAACAGCGTATATACTAATTGTATGAGAGCGTATATACTAATTGTATAACAGCGTATATACTAATTGTATAACAGCGTATATACTAATTGTATAACAGCGTATATACTAATTGTATAACAGCGTATATACTAATTGTATGAGAGCGTATATACTAATTGTATAACAGCGTATATACTAATTGTATGAGAGCGTATATACTAATTGTATGAGAGCGTATATACTAATTGTATAACAGCGTATATACTAATTGTATAACAGCGTATATACTAATTGTATGAGAGCGTATATACTAATTGTATGAGAGCGTGTATACTAATTGTATGAGAGCGTATATACTAATTGTATGAGAGCGTATATACTAATTGTATGAGAGCGTATATACTAATTGTATGAGAGCGTATATACTAATTGTATAACAGCGTATATACTAATTGTATAACAGCGTATATACTAATTGTATGAGAGCGTATATACTAATTGTATGAGAGCGTATATACTAATTGTATGAGAGCGTATATACTAATTGTATAACAGCGTATATACTAATTGTATGAGAGCGTATATACTAATTGTATAACAGCGTATATACTAATTGTATGAGAGCGTATATACTAATTGTATGAGAGCGTATATCCTAATTGTATGAGAGCGTCTATACTAATTGTATAACAGCGTATATACTAATTGTATAACAGCGTATATACTAATTGTATAACAGCGTATATACTAATTGTATGAGAGCGTATATACTAATTGTATGAGAACGTATATACTAATTGTATGAGAGCGTATATACTAATTGTATAACAGCGTATATACTAATTGTATGAGAGCGTATATACTAATTGTATGAGAGCGTATATACTAATTGTATGAGAGCGTATATACTAATTGTATGAGAGCGTGTATACTAATTGTATGAGAGCGTGTATACTAATTGTATAACATCGTATATACTAATTGTATGAGAGCGTGTATACTAATTGTATGAGAGCGTATATACTAATTGTATAACAGCGTATATACTAATTGTATGAGAGCGTATATACTAATTGTATAACAGCGTATATACTAATTGTATGAGAGCGTATATACTAATTGTATGAGAGCGTATATACTAATTGTATGAGAGCGTATATACTAATTGTATGAGAGCGTATATACTAATTGTATAACAGCGTATATACTAATTGTATGAGAGCGTATATACTAATTGTATAACAGCGTATATACTAATTGTATAACAGCGTATATACTAATTGTATAACAGCGTATATACTAATTGTATGAGAGCGTATATACTAATTGTATGAGAGCGTATATACTAATTGTATGAGAGCGTATATACTAATTGTATGAGAGCGTATATACTAATTGTATAACAGCGTATATACTAATTGTATGAGAGCGTATATACTAATTGTATGAGAGCGTATATACTAATTGTATAACAGCGTATATACTAATTGTATGAGAGCGTATATACTAATTGTATAACAGCGTATATACTAATTGTATGAGAGCGTGTATACTAATTGTATGAGAGCGTATATACTAATTGTATGAGAGCGTATATACTAATTGTATGAGAGCGTATATACTAATTGTATAACAGCGTATATACTAATTGTATGAGAGCGTATATTCTAATTGTATGAGAGCGTATATACTAATTGTATGAGAGCGTATATACTAATTGTATGAGAGCGTATATACTAATTGTATGAGAGCGTATATACTAATTGTATAACAGCGTATATACTAATTGTATGAGAGCGTATATACTAATTGTATGAGAGCGTATATACTAATTGTATGAGAGCGTATATACTAATTGTATGAGAGCGTATATACTAATTGTATAACAGCGTATATACTAATTGTATGAGAGCGTATATACTAATTGTATGAGAGCGTATATACTAATTGTATGAGAGCGTATATACTAATTGTATAACAGCGTATATACTAATTGTATGAGAGCGTGTATACTAATTGTATGAGAGCGTATATACTAATTGTATGAGAGCGTATATACTAATTGTATGAGAGCGTATATACTAATTGTATGAGAGCGTATATACTAATTGTATAACAGCGTATATACTAATTGTATAACAGCGTATATACTAATTGTATAACAGCGTATATACTAATTGTATGAGAGCGTATATACTAATTGTATGAGAGCGTATATACTAATTGTATAACAGCGTATATACTAATTGTATGAGAGCGTATATACTAATTGTATGAGAGCGTATATACTAATTGTATAACAGCGTATATACTAATTGTATGAGAGCGTATATACTAATTGTATAACAGCGTATATACTAATTGTATGAGAGCGTATATACTAATTGTATGAGAGCGTATATACTAATTGTATGAGAGCGTATATACTAATTGTATAACAGCGTATATACTAATTGTATAACAGCGTATATACTAATTGTATGAGAGCGTATATACTAATTGTATGAGAGCGTATATACTAATTGTATGAGAGCGTATATACTAATTGTATAACAGCGTATATACTAATTGTATGAGAGCGTATATACTAATTGTATAACAGCGTGTATACTAATTGTATAACAGCGTATATACTAATTGTATGAGAGCGTATATACTAATTGTATGAGAACGTATATACTAATTGTATGAGAGCGTATATACTAATTGTATAACAGCGTATATACTAATTGTATGAGAGCGTATATACTAATTGTATGAGAGCGTATATACTAATTGTATGAGAGCGTATATACTAATTGTATGAGAGCGTGTATACTAATTGTATGAGAGCGTGTATACTAATTGTATAACAGCGTATATACTAATTGTATGAGAGCGTGTATACTAATTGTATGAGAGCGTATATACTAATTGTATAACAGCGTATATACTAATTGTATAACAGCGTATATACTAATTGTATAACAGCGTATATACTAATTGTATGAGAGCGTATATACTAATTGTATGAGAGCGTATATACTAATTGTATGAGAGCGTATATACTAATTGTATGAGAGCGTATATACTAATTGTATAACAGCGTATATACTAATTGTATGAGAGCGTATATACTAATTGTATGAGAGCGTATATACTAATTGTATGAGAGCGTATATACTAATTGTATGAGAGCGTATATACTAATTGTATGAGAGCGTATATACTAATTGTATAACAGCGTGTATACTAATTGTATAACAGCGTATATACTAATTGTATGAGAGCGTATATACTAATTGTATGAGAACGTATATACTAATTGTATGAGAGCGTATATACTAATTGTATAACAGCGTATATACTAATTGTATGAGAGCGTATATACTAATTGTATGAGAGCGTATATACTAATTGTATGAGAGCGTATATACTAATTGTATAACAGCGTATATACTAATTGTATGAGAGCGTATATACTAATTGTATAACAGCGTATATACTAATTGTATGAGAGCGTGTATACTAATTGTATGAGAGCGTATATACTAATTGTATGAGAGCGTATATACTAATTGTATGAGAGCGTATATACTAATTGTATAACAGCGTATATACTAATTGTATAACAGCGTATATACTAATTGTATGAGAACGTATATACTAATTGTATAACAGCGTATATACTAATTGTATGACAGCGTATATACTAATTGTATGAGAGCGTATATACTAATTGTATGAGAGCGTATATACTAATTGTATAACAGCGTATATACTAATTGTATAACAGCGTATATACTAATTGTATGAGAGCGTATATACTAATTGTATGAGAGCGTATATCCTAATTGTATGAGAGCGTATATACTAATTGTATGATAGCGTATATACTAATTGTATAACAGCGTATATACTAATTGTATGAGAGCGTATATACTAATTGTATGAGAGCGTGTATACTAATTGTATGAGAGCGTATATACTAATTGTATGAGAGCGTATATACTAATTGTATGAGAGCGTATATACTAATTGTATGAGAGCGTATATACTAATTGTATAACAGCGTATATACTAATTGTATGAGAGCGTATATACTAATTGTATAACAGCGTATATACTAATTGTATAACAGCGTATATACTAATTGTATAACAGCGTATATACTAATTGTATGAGAGCGTATATACTAATTGTATAACAGCGTATATACTAATTGTATAACAGCGTATATACTAATTGTATGAGAGCGTATATACTAATTGTATGAGAGCGTATATACTAATTGTATAACAGCGTATATACTAATTGTATAACAGCGTATATACTAATTGTATGAGAGCGTATATACTAATTGTATAACAGCGTATATACTAATTGTATAACAGCGTATATACTAATTGTATAACAGCGTATATACTAATTGTATGAGAGCGTATATACTAATTGTATGAGAGCGTATATACTAATTGTATAACAGCGTATATACTAATTGTATGAGAGCGTATATACTAATTGTATGAGAGCGTATATACTAATTGTATGAGAGCGTATATACTAATTGTATAACAGCGTATATACTAATTGTATGAGAGCGTATATACTAATTGTATAACAGCGTATATACTAATTGTATAACAGCGTATATACTAATTGTATGATAGCGTGTATACTAATTGTATGAGAGCGTATATACTAATTGTATGAGAGCGTATATACTAATTGTATGAGAGCGTGTATACTAATTGTATGAGAGCGTATATACTAATTGTATGAGAGCGTATATACTAATTGTATGAGAGCGTATATACTAATTGTATGAGAGCGTATATACTAATTGTATAACAGCGTATATACTAATTGTATAACAGCGTATATACTAATTGTATAACAGCGTATATACTAATTGTATGAGAGCGTATATACTAATTGTATGAGAGCGTATATACTAATTGTATAACAGCGTATATACTAATTGTATAACAGCGTATATACTAATTGTATGAGAGCGTATATACTAATTGTATAACAGCGTATATACTAATTGTATAACAGCGTATATACTAATTGTATGAGAGCGTATATACTAATTGTATGAGAGCGTATATACTAATTGTATAACAGCGTATATACTAATTGTATAACAGCGTATATACTAATTGTATGAGAGCGTATATACTAATTGTATGAGAGCGTATATACTAATTGTATGAGAGCGTATATACTAATTGTATAACAGCGTATATACTAATTGTATGAGAGCGTATATACTAATTGTATGAGAGCGTATATACTAATTGTATGAGAGCGTATATACTAATTGTATAACAGCGTATATACTAATTGTATGAGAGCGTATATACTAATTGTATAACAGCGTATATACTAATTGTATAACAGCGTATATACTAATTGTATGATAGCGTGTATACTAATTGTATGAGAGCGTATATACTAATTGTATGAGAGCGTATATACTAATTGTATGAGAGCGTATATACTAATTGTATGAGAGCGTATATACTAATTGTATGAGAGCGTATATACTAATTGTATGAGAGCGTATATACTAATTGTATGAGAGCGTACATACTAATTGTATAACAGCGTATATACTAATTGTATAACAGCGTATATACTAATTGTATAACAGCGTATATACTAATTGTATAACAGCGTATATACTAATTGTATAACAGCGTATATACTAATTGTATGAGAGCGTATATACTAATTGTATGAGAGCGTATATACTAATTGTATGAGAGCGTATATACTAATTGTATGAGAGCGTATATACTAATTGTATGAGAGCGTATATACTAATTGTATGATAGCGTGTATACTAATTGTATGAGAGCGTGTATACTAATTGTATGAGAGCGTATATACTAATTGTATGAGAGCGTATATACTAATTGTATGAGAGCGTATATACTAATTGTATGAGAGCGTATATACTAATTGTATGAGAGCGTATATACTAATTGTATAACAGCGTATATACTAATTGTATGAGAGCGTATATACTAATTGTATGAGAGCGTATATACTAATTGTATAACAGCGTATATACTAATTGTATGAGAGCGTATATACTAATTGTATGAGAGCGTATATACTAATTGTATGAGAGCGTATATACTAATTGTATAACAGCGTATATACTAATTGTATGAGAGCGTATATACTAATTGTATAACAGCGTATATACTAATTGTATGAGAGCGTATATACTAATTGTATAACAGCGTATATACTAATTGTATAACAGCGTGTATACTAATTGTATGAGAGCGTATATACTAATTGTATAACAACGTATATACTAATTGTATGAGAGCGTATATACTAATTGTATGAGAGCGTATATACTAATTGTATAACAGCGTATATACTAATTGTATGAGAGCGTATATACTAATTGTATAACAGCGTATATACTAATTGTATAACAGCGTGTATACTAATTGTATGAGAGCGTATATACTAATTGTATAACAACGTATATACTAATTGTATGAGAGCGTATATACTAATTGTATGAGAGCGTATATACTAATTGTATAACAGCGTATATACTAATTGTATAACAGCGTATATACTAATTGTATGAGAGCGTATATACTAATTGTATAACAGCGTATATACTAATTGTATGAGAGCGTATATACTAATTGTATAACAGCGTATATACTAATTGTATGAGAGCGTATATACTAATTGTATAACAGCGTATATACTAATTGTATAACAGCGTATATACTAATTGTATGAGAGCGTATATACTAATTGTATAACAGCGTATATACTAATTGTATGAGAGCGTATATACTAATTGTATAACAGCGTATATACTAATTGTATGAGAGCGTATATACTAATTGTATAACAGCGTATATACTAATTGTATAACAGCGTGTATACTAATTGTATGAGAGCGTATATACTAATTGTATAACAACGTATATACTAATTGTATGAGAGCGTATATACTAATTGTATGAGAGCGTATATACTAATTGTATAACAGCGTATATACTAATTGTATGAGAGCGTATATACTAATTGTATAACAGCGTATATACTAATTGTATAACAGCGTATATACTAATTGTATGAGAGCGTATATACTAATTGTATGAGAGCGTATATACTAATTGTATGAGAGCGTATATACTAATTGTATGAGAGCGTATATACTAATTGTATGAGAGCGTATATACTAATTGTATAACAGCGTATATACTAATTGTATAACAGCGTATATACTAATTGTATAACAGCGTGTATACTAATTGTATGAGAGCGTATATCCTAATTGTATGAGAGCGTATATACTAATTGTATGAGAGCGTATATACTAATTGTATGAGAGCGTATATACTAATTGTATGAGAGCGTATATACTAATTGTATAACAGCGTATATACTAATTGTATGAGAGCGTATATACAAATTGTATGAGAGCGTATATACTAATTGTATAACAGCGTATATACTAATTGTATGAGAGCGTATATACTAATTGTATGAGAGCGTATATACTAATTGTATGAGAGCGTATATACTAATTGTATGAGAGCGTATATACTAATTGTATGAGAGCGTATATACTAATTGTATAACAGCGTATATACTAATTGTATGAGAGCGTATATACTAATTGTATAACAGCGTATATACTAATTGTATAACAGCGTATATACTAATTGTATGAGAGCGTATATACTAATTGTATGAGAGCGTATATACTAATTGTATGAGAGCGTATATACTAATTGTATGAGAGCGTATATACTAATTGTATGAGAGCGTATATACTAATTGTATAACAGCGTATATACTAATTGTATAACAGCGTATATACTAATTGTATAACAGCGTGTATACTAATTGTATGAGAGCGTATATCCTAATTGTATGAGAGCGTATATACTAATTGTATGAGAGCGTATATACTAATTGTATGAGAGCGTATATACTAATTGTATGAGAGCGTATATACTAATTGTATAACAGCGTATATACTAATTGTATAACAGCGTGTATACTAATTGTATGAGAGCGTATATCCTAATTGTATGAGAGCGTATATACTAATTGTATGAGAGCGTATATACTAATTGTATGAGAGCGTATATACTAATTGTATGAGAGCGTATATACTAATTGTATGAGAGCGTATATACTAATTGTATAACAGCGTATATACTAATTGTATGAGAGCGTATATACTAATTGTATAACAGCGTATATACTAATTGTATGAGAGCGTATATACTAATTGTATGAGAGCGTATATACTAATTGTATAACAGCGTATATACTAATTGTATGAGAGCGTATATACTAATTGTATGAGAGCGTATATACTAATTGTATGAGAGCGTATATACTAATTGTATGAGAGCGTATATACTAATTGTATGAGAGCGTGTATACTAATTGTATAACAGCGTGTATACTAATTGTATGAGAGCGTATATACTAATTGTATGAGAGCGTATATACTAATTGTATGAGAGCGTATATACTAATTGTATGAGAGCGTATATACTAATTGTATGAGAGCGTGTATACTAATTGTATAACAGCGTGTATACTAATTGTATGAGAGCGTATATACTAATTGTATAACAGCGTATATACTAATTGTATGAGAGCGTATATACTAATTGTATGAGAGCGTATATACTAATTGTATAACAGCGTGTATACTAATTGTATGAGAGCGTATATACTAATTGTATAACAGCATATATACTAATTGTATAACAGCGTATATACTAATTGTATAACAGCGTATATACTAATTGTATGAGAGCGTATATACTAATTGTATGAGAGCGTATATACTAATTGTATGAGAGCGTATATACTAATTGTATGAGAGCGTATATACTAATTGTATGAGAGCGTATATACTAATTGTATAACAGCGTATATACTAATTGTATGAGAGCGTATATACTAATTGTATGAGAGCGTATATACTAATTGTATAACAGCGTATATACTAATTGTATGAGAGCGTATATACTAATTGTATGAGAGCGTATATACTAATTGTATGAGAGCGTATATACTAATTGTATGAGAGCGTATATACTAATTGTATGAGAGCGTGTATACTAATTGTATAACAGCGTGTATACTAATTGTATGAGAGCGTATATACTAATTGTATGAGAGCGTATATACTAATTGTATGAGAGCGTATATACTAATTGTATGAGAGCGTATATACTAATTGTATGAGAGCGTGTATACTAATTGTATAACAGCGTGTATACTAATTGTATGAGAGCGTATATACTAATTGTATGAGAGCGTATATACTAATTGTATGAGAGCGTATATACTAATTGTATGAGAGCGTATATACTAATTGTATGAGAGCGTGTATACTAATTGTATAACAGCGTGTATACTAATTGTATGAGAGCGTATATACTAATTGTATAACAGCGTATATACTAATTGTATGAGAGCGTATATACTAATTGTATGAGAGCGTATATACTAATTGTATAACAGCGTGTATACTAATTGTATGAGAGCGTATATACTAATTGTATGAGAGCGTATATACTAATTGTATGAGAGCGTATATACTAATTGTATAACAGCGTATATACTAATTGTATGAGAGCGTATATACTAATTGTATGAGAGCGTATATACTAATTGTATGAGAGCGTATATACTAATTGTATGAGAGCGTATATACTAATTGTATAACAGCATATATACTAATTGTATAACAGCGTATATACTAATTGTATAACAGCGTATATACTAATTGTATGAGAGCGTATATACTAATTGTATAACAGCGTATATACTAATTGTATGAGAGCGTATATACTAATTGTATGAGAGCGTATATACTAATTGTATGAGAGCGTATATACTAATTGTATAACAGCGTGTATACTAATTGTATGAGAGCGTATATACTAATTGTATGAGAGCGTATATACTAATTGTATAACAGCGTGTATACTAATTGTATGAGAGCGTATATACTAATTGTATAACAGCATATATACTAATTGTATAACAGCGTGTATACTAATTGTATGAGAGCGTATATACTAATTGTATAACAGCGTATATACTAATTGTATGAGAGCGTATATACTAATTGTATAACAGCGTATATACTAATTGTATGAGAGCGTATATACTAATTGTATGAGAGCGTATATACTAATTGTATGAGAGCGTATATACTAATTGTATGAGAGCGTATATACTAATTGTATAACAGCGTATATACTAATTGTATGAGAGCGTATATACTAATTGTATGAGAGCGTGTATACTAATTGTATAACAGCGTATATACTAATTGTATGAGAGCGTATATACTAATTGTATAACAGCGTATATACTAATTGTATAACAGCGTATATACTAATTGTATAACAGCGTATATACTAATTGTATGAGAGCGTATATACTAATTGTATGAGAGCGTGTATACTAATTGTATAACAGCGTATATACTAATTGTATGAGAGCGTATATACTAATTGTATGAGAGCGTATATACTAATTGTATGAGAGCGTATATACTAATTGTATAACAGCGTATATACTAATTGTATGAGAGCGTATATACTAATTGTATGAGAGCGTGTATACTAATTGTATGAGAGCGTATATACTAATTGTATGAGAGCGTATATACTAATTGTATGAGAGCGTGTATACTAATTGTATGAGAGCGTATATACTAATTGTATGAGAGCGTGTATACTAATTGTATGAGAGCGTATATACTAATTGTATAACAGCGTGTATACTAATTGTATGAGAGCGTATATACTAATTGTATGAGAGCGTATATCCTAATTGTATGAGAGCGTATATACTAATTGTATGAGAGCGTATATACTAATTGTATGAGAGCGTGTATACTAATTGTATGAGAGCGTATATACTAATTGTATAACAGCGTATATACTAATTGTATGAGAGCGTATATACTAATTGTATGAGAGCGTATATACTAATTGTATGAGAGCGTATATACTAATTGTATGAGAGCGTATATACTAATTGTATGAGAGCGTATATACTAATTGTATAACAGCGTATATACTAATTGTATGAGAGCGTATATACTAATTGTATGAGAGCGTATATCCTAATTGTATGAGAGCGTATATACTAATTGTATGAGAGCGTATATACTAATTGTATAACAGCGTATATACTAATTGTATGAGAGCGTGTATACTAATTGTATAACAACGTATATACTAATTGTATAACAGCGTATATACTAATTGTATGAGAGCGTATATACTAATTGTATAACAGCGTGTATACTAATTGTATGAGAGCGTATATACTAATTGTATGAGAGCGTATATACTAATTGTATAACAGCGTATATACTAATTGTATGAAAGCGTATATACTAATTGTATGAGAGCGTATATACTAATTGTATGAGAGCGTATATACTAATTGTATGAGAGCGTATATACTAATTGTATGAGAGCGTATATACTAATTGTATGAGAGCGTATATACTAATTGTATGAGAGCGTATATACTAATTGTATGAGAGCGTATATACTAATTGTATGAGAGCGTATATACTAATTGTATAACAGCGTATATACTAATTGTATGAGAGCGTATATACTAATTGTATGAGAGCGTATATCCTAATTGTATGAGAGCGTATATACTAATTGTATAACAGCGTATATACTAATTGTATGAGAGCGTATATACTAATTGTATAACAGCGTATATACTAATTGTATGAGAGCGTGTATACTAATTGTATGAGAGCGTATATACTAATTGTATGAGAGCGTATATACTAATTGTATGAGAGCGTATATACTAATTGTATGAGAGCGTATATACTAATTGTATAACAGCGTATATACTAATTGTATAACAGCGTATATACTAATTGTATGAGAGCGTATATACTAATTGTATGAGAGCGTATATACTAATTGTATAACAGCGTATATACTAATTGTATGAGAGCGTATATACTAATTGTATGAGAGCGTATATACTAATTGTATGAGAGCGTATATACTAATTGTATGAGAGCGTATATACTAATTGTATAACAGCGTATATACTAATTGTATGAGAGCGTATATACTAATTGTATGAGAGCGTATATACTAATTGTATAACAGCGTATATACTAATTGTATAACAGCGTATATACTAATTGTATGAGAGCGTATATACTAATTGTATGAGAGCGTATATACTAATTGTATGAGAGCGTATATACTAATTGTATGAGAGCGTATATACTAATTGTATAACAGCGTATATACTAATTGTATGAGAGCGTATATACTAATTGTATGAGAGCGTATATACTAATTGTATAACAGCGTATATACTAATTGTATAACAGCGTATATACTAATTGTATGAGAGCGTATATACTAATTGTATGAGAGCGTATATCCTAATTGTATGAGAGCGTATATACTAATTGTATAACAGCGTATATACTAATTGTATGAGAGCGTATATACTAATTGTATAACAGCGTATATACTAATTGTATGAGAGCGTGTATACTAATTGTATAACAACGTATATACTAATTGTATAACAGCGTATATACTAATTGTATGAGAGCGTATATACTAATTGTATAACAGCGTATATACTAATTGTATGAGAGCGTATATACTAATTGTATGAGAGCGTATATACTAATTGTATGAGAGCGTATATACTAATTGTATGAGAGCGTATATACTAATTGTAAAACAGCGTATATACTAATTGTATAACAGCGTATATACTAATTGTATAACAGCGTATATACTAATTGTATGAGAGCGTATATACTAATTGTATGAGAGCGTATATACTAATTGTATAACAGCGTATATACTAATTGTATAACAGCGTATATACTAATTGTATAACAGCGTGTATACTAATTGTATGAGAGCGTATATACTAATTGTATGAGAGCGTATATACTAATTGTATAACAGCGTATATACTAATTGTATGAGAGCGTATATACTAATTGTATAACAGCGTATATACTAATTGTATAACAGCGTATATACTAATTGTATGAGAGCGTATATACTAATTGTATGAGAGCGTATATACTAATTGTATGAGAGCGTATATACTAATTGTATAACAGCGTATATACTAATTGTATGAGAGCGTATATACTAATTGTATGAGAGCGTATATACTAATTGTATGAGAGCGTATATACTAATTGTATAACAGCGTATATACTAATTGTATGAGAGCGTATATACTAATTGTATGAGAGCGTATATACTAATTGTATAACAGCGTATATACTAATTGTATAACAGCGTATATACTAATTGTATAACAGCGTGTATACTAATTGTATAACAGCGTATATACTAATTGTATGAGAGCGTGTATACTAATTGTATAACAACGTATATACTAATTGTATAACAGCGTATATACTAATTGTATGAGAGCGTATATACTAATTGTATAACAGCGTATATACTAATTGTATGAGAGCGTATATACTAATTGTATGAGAGCGTATATACTAATTGTATGAGAGCGTATATACTAATTGTATGAGAGCGTATATACTAATTGTATAACAGCGTATATACTAATTGTATAACAGCGTATATACTAATTGTATAACAGCGTATATACTAATTGTATGAGAGCGTATATACTAATTGTATGAGAGCGTATATACTAATTGTATAACAGCGTATATACTAATTGTATAACAGCGTATATACTAATTGTATAACAGCGTGTATACTAATTGTATGAGAGCGTATATACTAATTGTATGAGAGCGTATATACTAATTGTATAACAGCGTATATACTAATTGTATGAGAGCGTATATACTAATTGTATAACAGCGTATATACTAATTGTATAACAGCGTATATATTAATTGTATGAGAGCGTATATACTAATTGTATGAGAGCGTATATACTAATTGTATGAGAGCGTATATACTAATTGTATAACAGCGTATATACTAATTGTATAACAGCGTATATACTAATTGTATAACAGCGTATATACTAATTGTATAACAGCGTATATACTAATTGTATAACAGCGTATATACTAATTGTATGAGAGCGTATATACTAATTGTATGAGAGCGTATATACTAATTGTATAACAGCGTATATACTAATTGTATAACAGCGTATATACTAATTGTATAACAGCGTGTATACTAATTGTATGAGAGCGTATATACTAATTGTATGAGAGCGTATATACTAATTGTATAACAGCGTATATACTAATTGTATGAGAGCGTATATACTAATTGTATAACAGCGTATATACTAATTGTATAACAGCGTATATACTAATTGTATAACATCGTATATACTAATTGTATGAGAGCGTATATACTAATTGTATGAGAGCGTATATACTAATTGTATAACAGCGTATATACTAATTGTATGAGAGCGTATATACTAATTGTATGAGAGCGTATATACTAATTGTATGAGAGCGTATATACTAATTGTATGAGAGCGTATATACTAATTGTATGAGAGCGTATATACTAATTGTATAACAGCGTATATACTAATTGTATGAGAGCGTATATACTAATTGTATGAGAGCGTATATCCTAATTGTATGAGAGCGTATATACTAATTGTATAACAGCGTATATACTAATTGTATGAGAGCGTATATACTAATTGTATAACAGCGTATATACTAATTGTATGAGAGCGTGTATACTAATTGTATAACAACGTATATACTAATTGTATAACAGCGTATATACTAATTGTATGAGAGCGTATATACTAATTGTATAACAGCGTGTATACTAATTGTATGAGAGCGTATATACTAATTGTATGAGAGCGTATATACTAATTGTATAACAGCGTATATACTAATTGTATGAGAGCGTATATACTAATTGTATGAGAGCGTATATACTAATTGTATGAGAGCGTATATACTAATTGTATGAGAGCGTATATACTAATTGTATAACAGCGTATATACTAATTGTATAACAGCGTGTATACTAATTGTATGAGAGCGTATATACTAATTGTATGAGAGCGTATATACTAATTGTATGAGAGCGTATATACTAATTGTATGAGAGCGTATATACTAATTGTATGAGAGCGTATATACTAATTGTATAACAGCGTATATACTAATTGTATAACAGCGTATATACTAATTGTATGAGAGCGTATATACTAATTGTATGAGAGCGTATATACTAATTGTATAACAGCGTATATACTAATTGTATGAGAGCGTGTATACTAATTGTATGAGAGCGTATATACTAATTGTATAACAGCGTATATACTAATTGTATGAGAGCGTATATACTAATTGTATGAGAGCGTATATACTAATTGTATGAGAGCGTATATACTAATTGTATGAGAGCGTATATACTAATTGTATAACAGCGTATATACTAATTGTATGAGAGCGTATATACTAATTGTATGAGAGCGTATATACTAATTGTATGAGAGCGTATATACTAATTGTATGAGAGCGTATATACTAATTGTATGAGAGCGTATATACTAATTGTATAACAGCGTATATACTAATTGTATGAGAGCGTATATACTAATTGTATGAGAGCGTATATACTAATTGTATGAGAGCGTATATACTAATTGTATGAGAGCGTATATACTAATTGTATGAGAGCGTATATACTAATTGTATGAGAGCGTATATCCTAATTGTATGAGAGCGTATATACTAATTGTATAACAGCGTATATACTAATTGTATGAGAGCGTATATACTAATTGTATAACAGCGTATATACTAATTGTATGAGAGCGTATATACTAATTGTATGAGAGCGTATATACTAATTGTATGAGAGCGTATATACTAATTGTATGAGAGCGTATATACTAATTGTATGAGAGCGTGTATACTAATTGTATAACAGCGTATATACTAATTGTATGAGAGCGTATATACTAATTGTATGAGAGCGTATATACTAATTGTATGAGAGCGTATATACTAATTATATAACAGCGTATATACTAATTGTATGAGAGCGTATATACTAATTGTATGAGAGCGTATATACTAATTGTATGAGAGCGTGTATACTAATTGTATGAGAGCGTAGATACTAATTGTATGAGAGCGTATATACTAATTGTATAACAGCGTATATACTAATTGTATAACAGCGTATATACTAATTGTATAACAGCGTATATACTAATTGTATAACAGCGTATATACTAATTGTATGAGAGCGTATATACTAATTGTATAACAGCGTATATACTAATTGTATGAGAGCGTATATACTAATTGTATGAGAGCGTATATACTAATTGTATGAGAGCGTGTATACTAATTGTATAACAGCGTATATACTAATTGTATGAGAGCGTATATACTAATTGTATGAGAGCGTATATACTAATTGTATGAGAGCGTGTATACTAATTGTATGAGAGCGTATATACTAATTGTATAACAGCGTATATACTAATTGTATGAGAGCGTATATACTAATTGTATGAGAGCGTATATACTAATTGTATGAGAGCGTATATACTAATTGTATGAGAGCGTATATACTAATTGTATAACAGCGTATATACTAATTGTATGAGAGCGTATATACTAATTGTATGAGAGCGTATATCCTAATTGTATGAGAGCGTATATACTAATTGTATAACAGCGTATATACTAATTGTATGAGAGCGTATATACTAATTGTATAACAGCGTATATACTAATTGTATGAGAGCGTATATACTAATTGTATGAGAGCGTATATACTAATTGTATGAGAGCGTATATACTAATTGTATGAGAGCGTATATACTAATTGTATGAGAGCGTGTATACTAATTGTATAACAGCGTATATACTAATTGTATGAGAGCGTATATACTAATTGTATGAGAGCGTATATACTAATTGTATGAGAGCGTATATACTAATTATATAACAGCGTATATACTAATTGTATGAGAGCGTATATACTAATTGTATGAGAGCGTATATACTAATTGTATGAGAGCGTGTATACTAATTGTATGAGAGCGTAGATACTAATTGTATGAGAGCGTATATACTAATTGTATAACAGCGTATATACTAATTGTATAACAGCGTATATACTAATTGTATAACAGCGTATATACTAATTGTATAACAGCGTATATACTAATTGTATGAGAGCGTATATACTAATTGTATAACAGCGTATATACTAATTGTATGAGAGCGTATATACTAATTGTATGAGAGCGTATATACTAATTGTATGAGAGCGTGTATACTAATTGTATGAGAGCGTATATACTAATTGTATGAGAGCGTATATACTAATTGTATGAGAGCGTATATACTAATTGTATAACAGCGTATATACTAATTGTATAACAGCGTATATACTAATTGTATAACAGCGTATATACTAATTGTATAACAGCGTATATACTAATTGTATGAGAGCGTATATACTAATTGTATGAGAGCGTATATACTAATTGTATGAGAGCGTATATACTAATTGTATGAGAGCGTATATACTAATTGTATGAGAGCGTATATACTAATTGTATAACAGCGTGTATACTAATTGTATGAGAGCGTATATACTAATTGTATGAGAGCGTATATACTAATTGTATGAGAGCGTATATACTAATTGTATGAGAGCGTATATACTAATTGTATGAGAGCGTATATACTAATTGTATGAGAGCGTATATACTAATTGTATGAGAGCGTATATACTAATTGTATGAGAGCGTATATACTAATTGTATAACAGCGTGTATACTAATTGTATAACAGCGTATATACTAATTGTATAACAGCGTATATACTAATTGTATAACAGCGTATATACTAATTGTATAACAGCGTATATACTAATTGTATGAGAGCGTATATACTAATTGTATAACAGCGTATATACTAATTGTATGAGAGCGTATATACTAATTGTATGAGAGCGTATATACTAATTGTATGAGAGCGTATATACTAATTGTATGAGAGCGTATATACTAATTGTATGAGAGCGTATATACTAATTGTATAACAGCGTGTATACTAATTGTATAACAGCGTATATACTAATTGTATAACAGCGTATATACTAATTGTATAACAGCGTATATACTAATTGTATAACAGCGTATATACTAATTGTATGAGAGCGTATATACTAATTGTATAACAGCGTATATACTAATTGTATGAGAGCGTATATACTAATTGTATGAGAGCGTATATACTAATTGTATGAGAGCGTGTATACTAATTGTATGAGAGCGTATATACTAATTGTATGAGAGCGTATATACTAATTGTATGAGAGCGTATATACTAATTGTATAACAGCGTATATACTAATTGTATAACAGCGTATATACTAATTGTATAACAGCGTATATACTAATTGTATAACAGCGTATATACTAATTGTATGAGAGCGTATATACTAATTGTATGAGAGCGTATATACTAATTGTATGAGAGCGTATATACTAATTGTATGAGAGCGTATATACTAATTGTATAACAGCGTATATACTAATTGTATAACAGCGTATATACTAATTGTATGAGAGCGTATATACTAATTGTATGAGAGCGTATATACTAATTGTATGAGAGCGTATATACTAATTGTATGAGAGCGTATATACTAATTGTATAACAGCGTATATACTAATTGTATAACAGCGTATATACTAATTGTATGATAGCGTATATACTAATTGTATGAGAGCGTATATACTAATTGTATAACAGCGTGTATACTAATTGTATGAGAGCGTATATACTAATTGTATGAGAGCGTATATACTAATTGTATAACAGCGTATATACTAATTGTATAACAGCGTATATACTAATTGTATAACAGCGTATATACTAATTGTATAACAGCGTATATACTAATTGTATGAGAGCGTATATACTAATTGTATAAGAGCGTATATACTAATTGTATAACAGCGTATATACTAATTGTATAACAGCGTATATACTAATTGTATAACAGCGTATATACTAATTGTATGAGAGCGTATATACTAATTGTATGAGAGCGTATATACTAATTGTATGAGAGCGTATATACTAATTGTATGAGAGCGTATATACTAATTGTATAACAGCGTATATACTAATTGTATAACAGCGTATATACTAATTGTATGAGAGCGTATATACTAATTGTATAACAGCGTATATACTAATTGTATGAGAGCGTATATACTAATTGTATGAGAGCGTATATACTAATTGTATAACAACGTATATACTAATTGTATGAGAGCGTATATACTAATTGTATAACAGCGTATATACTAATTGTATGAGAGCGTATATACTAATTGTATGAGAGCGTATATACTAATTGTATAACAGCGTATATACTAATTGTATAACAGCGTGTATACTAATTGTATGAGAGCGTATATACTAATTGTATGAGAGCGTATATACTAATTGTATAACAACGTATATACTAATTGTATGAGAGCGTATATACTAATTGTATAACAGCGTATATACTAATTGTATAACAGCGTGTATACTAATTGTATGAGAGCGTATATACTAATTGTATAACAGCGTATATACTAATTGTATGAGAGCGTATATACTAATTGTATGAGAGCGTATATACTAATTGTATAACAACGTATATACTAATTGTATGAGAGCGTATATACTAATTGTATAACAGCGTATATACTAATTGTATGAGAGCGTATATACTAATTGTATGAGAGCGTATATACTAATTGTATAACAGCGTGTATACTAATTGTATGAGAGCGTATATACTAATTGTATGAGAGCGTATATACTAATTGTATAACAGCGTATATACTAATTGTATGAGAGCGTATATACTAATTGTATGAGAGCGTATATACTAATTGTATGAGAGCGTATATACTAATTGTATGAGAGCGTATATACTAATTGTATAACAGCGTATATACTAATTGTATAACAGCGTATATACTAATTGTATGAGAGCGTATATACTAATTGTATGAGAGCGTATATACTAATTGTATGAGAGCGTATATACTAATTGTATGAGAGCGTATATACTAATTGTATAACAGCGTATATACTAATTGTATAACAGCGTATATACTAATTGTATGAGAGCGTATATACTAATTGTATGAGAGCGTATATACTAATTGTATGAGAGCGTATATACTAATTGTATAACAGCGTGTATACTAATTGTATGAGAGCGTATATACTAATTGTATGAGAGCGTATATACTAATTGTATAACAGCGTATATACTAATTGTATGAGAGCGTATATACTAATTGTATGAGAGCGTATATACTAATTGTATGAGAGCGTATATACTAATTGTATGAGAGCGTATATACTAATTGTATAACAGCGTATATACTAATTGTATAACAGCGTATATACTAATTGTATGAGAGCGTATATACTAATTGTATGAGAGCGTATATACTAATTGTATGAGAGCGTATATACTAATTGTATGAGAGCGTATATACTAATTGTATAACAGCGTATATACTAATTGTATAACAGCGTATATACTAATTGTATGAGAGCGTATATCCTAATTGTATGAGAGCGTATATACTAATTGTATGAGAGCGTATATACTAATTGTATAACAGCGTATATACTAATTGTATGAGAGCGTATATACTAATTGTATAACAGCGTATATACTAATTGTATGAGAGCGTATATACTAATTGTATAACAGCGAATATACTAATTGTATGAGAGCGTATATACTAATTGTATAACAGCGTATATACTAATTGTATGAGAGCGTATATACTAATTGTATGAGAGCGTATATACTAATTGTATGAGAGCGTATATACTAATTGTATGAGAGCGTATATACTAATTGTATGAGAGCGTATATACTAATTGTATAACAGCGTATATACTAATTGTATAAGAGCGTATATACTAATTGTATGAGAGCGTATATACTAATTGTATAACAGCGTATATACTAATTGTATGAGAGCGTATATACTAATTGTATGAGAGCGTATATACTAATTGTATAACAGCGTATATACTAATTGTATAACAGCGTATATACTAATTGTATGAGAGCGTATATACTAATTGTATGAGAGCGTATATACTAATTGTATGAGAGCGTGTATACTAATTGTATGAGAGCGTATATACTAATTGTATGAGAGCGTATATACTAATTGTATAACAGCGTATATACTAATTGTATAACAGCGTATATACTAATTGTATGAGAGCGTATATACTAATTGTATGAGAGCGTATATACTAATTGTATGAGAGCGTGTATACTAATTGTATGAGAGCGTATATACTAATTGTATGAGAGCGTATATACTAATTGTATAACAGCGTATATACTAATTGTATGAGAGCGTATATACTAATTGTATGAGAGCGTATATACTAATTGTATGAGAGCGTATATACTAATTGTATGAGAGCGTATATACTAATTGTATAACAGCGTATATACTAATTGTATGAGAGCGTATATACTAATTGTATGAGAGCGTATATACTAATTGTATGAGAGCGTATATACTAATTGTATGAGAGCGTATATACTAATTGTATAACAGCGTATATACTAATTGTATAACAGCGTATATACTAATTGTATGAGAGCGTATATACTAATTGTATAACAGCGAATATACTAATTGTATGAGAGCGTATATACTAATTGTATGAGAGCGTATATACTAATTGTATAACAGCGTATATACTAATTGTATGAGAGCGTATATACTAATTGTATGAGAGCGTATATACTAATTGTATGAGAGCGTATATACTAATTGTATGAGAGCGTATATACTAATTGTATGAGAGCGTATATACTAATTGTATAACAGCGTGTATACTAATTGTATGAGAGCGTATATACTAAGTGTATAACAGCGTATATACTAATTGTATGAGAGCGTATATACTAATTGTATGAGAGCGTATATACTAATTGTATGAGAGCGTATATACTAATTGTATGAGAGCGTATATACTAATTGTATGAGAGCGTATATACTAATTGTATAACAACGTATATACTAATTGTATGAGAGTGTATATACTAATTGTATGAGAGCGTATATACTAATTGTATGAGAGCGTATATACTAATTGTATGAGAGCGTATATACTAATTGTATGAGAGCGTATATACTAATTGTATAACAGCGTATATACTAATTGTATGAGAGCGTATATACTAATTGTATAACAGCGTATATACTAATTGTATGATAGCGTATATACTAATTGTATGAGAGCGTATATACTAATTGTATGAGAGCGTATATACTAATTGTATGAGAGCGTATATACTAATTGTATAACAGCGTATATACTAATTGTATGAGAGCGTATATACTAATTGTATAACAACGTATATACTAATTGTATGAGAGCGTATATACTAATTGTATAACAGCGTATATACTAATTGTATAACAGCGTATATACTAATTGTATGAGAGCGTATATACTAATTGTATAACAGCGTATATACTAATTGTATAACAGCGTATATACTAATTGTATAACAGCGTATATACTAATTGTATAACAGCGTATATACTAATTGTATGAGAGCGTATATACTAATTGTATGAGAGCGTATATACTAATTGTATGAGAGCGTATATACTAATTGTATGAGAGCGTATATACTAATTGTATGAGAGCGTATATACTAATTGTATGAGAGCGTATATACTAATTGTATAACAGCGTATATACTAATTGTATGAGAGCGTATATACTAATTGTATAACAGCGTATATACTAATTGTATGATAGCGTATATACTAATTGTATGAGAGCGTATATACTAATTGTATGAGAGCGTATATACTAATTGTATGAGAGCGTATATACTAATTGTATAACAGCGTATATACTAATTGTATGAGAGCGTATATACTAATTGTATAACAGCGTATATACTAATTGTATGAGAGCGTATATACTAATTGTATAACAGCGTATATACTAATTGTATAACAGCGTATATACTAATTGTATGAGAGCGTATATACTAATTGTATGAGAGCGTATATACTAATTGTATAACAGCGTATATACTAATTGTATGAGAGCGTATATACTAATTGTATGAGAGCGTATATACTAATTGTATGATAGCGTATATACTAATTGTATAACAGCGTATATACTAATTGTATGAGAGCGTATATACTAATTGTATGAGAGCGTATATACTAATTGTATGATAGCGTATATACTAATTGTATAACAGCGTATATACTAATTGTATAACAGCGTATATACTATTTGTATGAGAGCGTATATACTAATTGTATGAGAGCGTATATACTAATTGTATGAGAGCGTATATACTAATTGTATGATAGCGTATATACTAATTGTATGATAGCGTATATACTAATTGTATAACAGCGTATATACTAATTGTATAACAGCGTATATACTAATTGTATGAGAGCGTATATACTAATTGTATGAGAGCGTATATACTAATTGTATAACAGCGTATATACTAATTGTATGAGAGCGTATATACTAATTGTATAAAAGCGTATATACTAATTGTATGAGAACGTATATACTAATTGTATGAGAGCGTATATACTAATTGTATAACAGCGTATATACTAATTGTATAAAAGCGTATATACTAATTGTATGAGAGCGTATATACTAATTGTATGAGAGCGTATATACTAATTGTATAACAGCGTATATACTAATTGTATGAGAGCGTATATACTAATTGTATAACAGCGTATATACTAATTGTATGATAGCGTATATACTAATTGTATGAGAGCGTATATACTAATTGTATGAGAGCGTATATACTAATTGTATGAGAGCGTATATACTAATTGTATAACAGCGTATATACTAATTGTATGAGAGCGTATATACTAATTGTATAACAGCGTATATACTAATTGTATAACAGCGTATATACTAATTGTATAACAGCGTATATACTAATTGTATGAGAGCGTATATACTAATTGTATGAGAGCGTATATACTAATTGTATAACAGCGTATATACTAATTGTATGAGAGCGTATATAATAATTGTATGAGAGCGTATATACTAATTGTATGATAGCGTATATACTAATTGTATAACAGCGTATATACTAATTGTATAACAGCGTATATACTAATTGTATGAGAGCGTATATACTAATTGTATGAGAGCGTATATACTAATTGTATAACAGCGTATATACTAATTGTATGAGAGCGTATATACTAATTGTATGAGAGCGTATATACTAATTGTATAACAGCGTATATACTAATTGTATGAGAGCGTATATACTAATTGTATGAGAGCGTATATACTAATTGTATGAGAGCGTATATACTAATTGTATAACAGCGTATATACTAATTGTATGAGAGCGTATATACTAATTGTATGAGAGCGTATATACTAATTGTATAACAGCGTATATACTAATTGTATAACAGCGTATATACTAATTGTATGAGAGCGTATATACTAATTGTATAACAGCGTATATACTAATTGTATAACATCGTATATACTAATTGTATAACAGCGTATATACTAATTGTATGAGAGCGTGTATACTAATTGTATGAGAGCGTATATACTAATTGTATAACAGCGTATATACTAATTGTATGAGAGCGTGTATACTAATTGTATGAGAGCGTATATACTAATTGTATGAGAGCGTATATACTAATTGTATAACAGCGTATATACTAATTGTATAACAGCGTATATACTAATTGTATGAGAGCGTGTATACTAATTGTATAACAGCGTATATACTAATTGTATAACAGCGTATATACTAATTGTATAACAGCGTATATACTAATTGTATAACAGCGTATATACTAATTGTATGAGAGCGTATATACTAATTGTATAACAGCGTATATACTAATTGTATGAGAGCGTATATACTAATTGTATGAGAGCGTATATACTAATTGTATGAGAGCGTATATACTAATTGTATAACAACGTATATACTAATTGTATAACAGCGTATATACTAATTGTATGAGAGCGTATATACTAATTGTATAACAGCGTATATACTAATTGTATGAGAGCGTATATACTAATTGTATAACAGCGTATATACTAATTGTATGAGAGCGTATATACTAATTGTATGAGAGCGTATATACTAATTGTATGAGAGCGTATATACTAATTGTATAACAGCGTATATACTAATTGTATGAGAGCGTATATACTAATTGTATAACAGCGTATATACTAATTGTATAACAGCGTATATACTAATTGTATAACAGCGTATATACTAATTGTATGAGAGCGTATATACTAATTGTATGAGAGCGTGTATACTAATTGTATAACAGCGTATATACTAATTGTATGAGAGCGTATATACTAATTGTATAACAGCGTATATACTAATTGTATAACAGCGTATATACTAATTGTATGAGAGCGTATATACTAATTGTATGAGAGCGTATATACTAATTGTATAACAGCGTATATACTAATTGTATAACAGCGTATATACTAATTGTATGAGAGCGTATATACTAATTGTATAACAGCGTATATACTAATTGTATGAGAGCGTATATACTAATTGTATGAGAGCGTATATACTAATTGTATAACAGCGTATATACTAATTGTATGAGAGCGTATATACTAATTGTATAACAGCGTATATACTAATTGTATGAGAGCGTATATACTAATTGTATGAGAGCGTATATACTAATTGTATGAGAGCGTATATACTAATTGTATGAGAGCGTATATACTAATTGTATAACAGCGTATATACTAATTGTATAACAGCGTATATACTAATTGTATGAGAGCGTATATACTAATTGTATGAGAGCGTATATACTAATTGTATGAGAGCGTATATACTAATTGTATAACAGCGTATATACTAATTGTATAACAGCGTATATACTAATTGTATGAGAGCGTATATACTAATTGTATGAGAGCGTATATACTAATTGTATGAGAGCGTATATACTAATTGTATAACAGCGTATATACTAATTGTATAACAGCGTATATACTAATTGTATGAGAGCGTATATACTAATTGTATAACAGCGTATATACTAATTGTATGAGAGCGTATATACTAATTGTATGAGAGCGTATATACTAATTGTATGAGAGCGTATATACTAATTGTATGAGAGCGTATATACTAATTGTATGAGAGCGTATATACTAATTGTATGAGAGCGTATATACTAATTGTATAACAGCGTATATACTAATTGTATAACAGCGTATATACTAATTGTATGAGAGCGTATATACTAATTGTATGAGAGCGTATATACTAATTGTATAACAGCGTATATACTAATTGTATGAGAGCGTATATACTAATTGTATGAGAGCGTATATACTAATTGTATAACAGCGTATATACTAATTGTATAACAGCGTATATACTAATTGTATAACAGCGTATATACTAATTGTATGAGAGCGTATATACTAATTGTATGAGAGCGTATATACTAATTGTATGAGAGCGTATATACTAATTGTATGAGAGCGTATATACTAATTGTATAACAGCGTATATACTAATTGTATGAGAGCGTATATACTAATTGTATAACAGCGTATATACTAATTGTATAACAGCGTATATACTAATTGTATGAGAGCGTATATACTAATTGTATAACAGCGTATATACTAATTGTATGAGAGCGTGTATACTAATTGTATAACAGCGTATATACTAATTGTATGAGAGAGTATATACTAATTGTATGAGAGCGTATATACTAATTGTATGAGAGCGTATATACTAATTGTATAACAGCGTATATACTAATTGTATGAGAGCGTATATACTAATTGTAGAACAGCGTATATACTAATTGTATGAGAGCGTATATACTAATTGTATGAGAGCGTATATACTAATTGTATAACAGCGTATATACTAATTGTATGAGAGCGTATATACTAATTGTATAACAGCGTATATACTAATTGTATGAGAGCGTATATACTAATTGTATAACAGCGTATATACTAATTGTATAACAGCGTATATACTAATTGTATGAGAGCGTATATACTAATTGTATAACAGCGTATATACTAATTGTATGAGAGCGTATATACTAATTGTATAACAGCGTATATACTAATTGTATGAGAGCGTATATACTAATTGTATGAGAGCGTATATACTAATTGTATGAGAGCGTATATACTAATTGTATAACAGCGTATATACTAATTGTATGAGAGCGTATATACTAATTGTATAACAGCGTATATACTAATTGTATAACAGCGTATATACTAATTGTATGAGAGCGTATATACTAATTGTATAACAGCGTATATACTAATTGTATGAGAGCGTATATACTAATTGTATAACAGCGTATATACTAATTGTATGAGAGCGTATATACTAATTGTATGAGAGCGTATATACTAATTGTATGAGAGCGTATATACTAATTGTATAACAGCGTATATACTAATTGTATGAGAGCGTATATACTAATTGTATAACAGCGTATATACTAATTGTATGAGAGCGTGTATACTAATTGTATGAGAGCGTATATACTAATTGTATGAGAGCGTATATACTAATTGTATAACAGCGTATATACTAATTGTATAACAGCGTATATACTAATTGTATGAGAGCGTATATACTAATTGTATGAGAGCGTATATACTAATTGTATGAGAGCGTATATACTAATTGTATAACAGCGTATATACTAATTGTATGAGAGCGTATATACTAATTGTATGACAGCGTATATACTAATTGTATAACAGCGTATATACTAATTGTATGAGAGCGTATATACTAATTGTATAACAGCGTATATACTAATTGTATGAGAGCGTATATACTAATTGTATGAGAGCGTATATACTAATTGTATGAGAGCGTATATACTAATTGTATAACAGCGTATATACTAATTGTATGAGAGCGTATATACTAATTGTATGAGAGCGTATATACTAATTGTATGAGAGCGTATATACTAATTGTATGAGAGAGTGTATACTAATTGTATGAGAGCGTATATACTAATTGTATAACAACGTATATACTAATTGTATGAGAGCGTATATACTAATTGTATAACAGCGTATATACTAATTGTATGAGAGCGTATATACTAATTGTATAACAGCGTATATACTAATTGTATGAGAGCGTGTATACTAATTGTATAACAGCGTGTATACTAATTGTATGAGAGCGTATATACTAATTGTATAACAGCGTATATACTAATTGTATAACAGCGTATATACTAATTGTATGATAGCGTATATACTAATTGTATAACAGCGTATATACTAATTGTATAACAGCGTATATACTAATTGTATGAGAGCGTATATACTAATTGTATGAGAGCGTATATACTAATTGTATGAGAGCGTATATACTAATTGTATGAGAGCGTATATACTAATTGTATGAGAGCGTATATACTAATTGTATAACAGCGTATATACTAATTGTATGAGAGCGTATATACTAATTGTATGAGAGCGTATATACTAATTGTATGAGAGCGTATATACTAATTGTATAACAGCGTATATACTAATTGTATGAGAGCGTATATACTAATTGTATGAGAGCGTATATACTAATTGTATAACAGCGTATATACTAATTGTATGAGAGCGTATATACTAATTGTATGATAGCGTATATACTAATTGTATAACAGCGTATATACTAATTGTATGAGAGCGTATATACTAATTGTATAACAGCGTATATACTAATTGTATGAGAGCGTATATACTAATTGTATGAGAGCGTATATACTAATTGTATGAGAGCGTATATACTAATTGTATGAGAGCGTATATACTAATTGTATGAGAGCGTATATACTAATTGTATGAGAGCGTATATACTAATTGTATGAGAGCGTATATACTAATTGTATAACAGCGTATATACTAATTGTATAACAGCGTATATACTAATTGTATGATAGCGTATATACTAATTGTATAACAGCGTATATACTAATTGTATGAGAGCGTATATACTAATTGTATAACAGCGTATATACTAATTGTATGAGAGCGTATATACTAATTGTATAACAGCGTATATACTAATTGTATAACAGCGTATATACTAATTGTATAACAGCGTATATACTAATTGTATAACAGCGTATATACTAATTGTATGAGAGCGTATATACTAATTGTATGAGAGCGTATATACTAATTGTATGAGAGCGTATATACTAATTGTATGAGAGCGTATATACTAATTGTATAACAGCGTATATACTAATTGTATGAGAGCGTATATACTAATTGTATGAGAGCGTATATACTAATTGTATGAGAGCGTATATACTAATTGTATGAGAGCGTATATACTAATTGTATGAGAGCGTATATACTAATTGTATAACAGCGTGTATACTAATTGTATGAGAGCGTATATACTAATTGTATGAGAGCGTATATACTAATTGTATAACAGCGTATATACTAATTGTATGAGAGCGTATATACTAATTGTATGAGAGCGTATATACTAATTGTATGAGAGCGTATATACTAATTGTATGAGAGCGTATATACTAATTGTATAACAGCGTATATACTAATTGTATAACAGCGTATATACTAATTGTATGATAGCGTATATACTAATTGTATAACAGCGTATATACTAATTGTATGAGAGCGTATATACTAATTGTATAACAGCGTATATACTAATTGTATGAGAGCGTATATACTAATTGTATAACAGCGTATATACTAATTGTATAACAGCGTATATACTAATTGTATAACAGCGTATATACTAATTGTATGAGAGCGTATATACTAATTGTATGAGAGCGTATATACTAATTGTATGAGAGCGTATATACTAATTGTATGAGAGCGTATATACTAATTGTATAACAGCGTATATACTAATTGTATGAGAGCGTATATACTAATTGTATGAGAGCGTATATACTAATTGTATAACAGCGTATATACTAATTGTATGAGAGCGTATATACTAATTGTATAACAGCGTATATACTAATTGTATGAGAGCGTGTATACTAATTGTATGAGAGCGTATATACTAATTGTATGAGAGCGTATATACTAATTGTATAACAGCGTATATACTAATTGTATGAGAGCGTATATACTAATTGTATGAGAGCGTATATACTAATTGTATAACAGCGTGTATACTAATTGTATGAGAGCGTATATACTAATTGTATGAGAGCGTATATACTAATTGTATGAGAGCGTATATACTAATTGTATGAGAGCGTATATACTAATTGTATGAGAGCGTATATACTAATTGTATGACAGCGTATATACTAATTGTATGAGAGCGTATATACTAATTGTATAACAGCGTATATACTAATTGTATGAGAGCGTATATACTAATTGTATAACAGCGTATATACTAATTGTATGAGAGCGTATATACTAATTGTATGAGAGCGTATATACTAATTGTATGAGAGCGTATATACTAATTGTATGAGAGCGTATATACTAATTGTATAACAGCGTATATACTAATTGTATAACAGCGTATATACTAATTGTATAACAGCGTATATACTAATTGTATGAGAGCGTATATACTAATTGTATGAGAGCGTATATACTAATTGTATAACAGCGTATATACTAATTGTATGAGAGCGTATATACTAATTGTATGAGAGCGTATATACTAATTGTATGAGAGCGTATATACTAATTGTATGAGAGCGTGTATACTAATTGTATAACAGCGTATATACTAATTTTATAACAGCGTATATACTAATTGTATGAGAGCGTATATACTAATTGTATAACAGCGTATATACTAATTGTATGAGAGCGTATATACTAATTGTATGAGAGCGTATATACTAATTGTATGAGAGCGTATATACTAATTGTATGAGAGCGTATATACTAATTGTATGAGAGCGTATATACTAATTGTATGAGAGCGTATATACTAATTGTATGAGAGCGTATATACTAATTGTATAACAGCGTATATACTAATTGTATGAGAGCGTATATACTAATTGTATAACAGCGTATATACTAATTGTATGAGAGCGTATATACTAATTGTATGAGAGCGTATATACTAATTGTATAACAGCGTATATACTAATTGTATGAGAGCGTATATACTAATTGTATGAGAGCGTATATACTAATTGTATGAGAGCGTATATACTAATTGTATAACAGCGTGTATACTAATTGTATGAGAGCGTATATACTAATTGTATGAGAGCGTATATACTAATTGTATGAGAGCGTATATACTAATTGTATGAGAGCGTATATACTAATTGTATGAGAGCGTATATACTAATTGTATAACAGCGTATATACTAATTGTATAACAGCGTATATACTAATTGTATGAGAGCGTATATACTAATTGTATGAGAGCGTATATACTAATTGTATGAGAGCGTATATACTAATTGTATGAGAGCGTATATACTAATTGTATGAGAGCGTATATACTAATTGTATGAGAGCGTATATACTAATTGTATGAGAGCGTATATACTAATTGTATAACAGCGTATATACTAATTGTATGAGAGAGTATATACTAATTGTATGAGATCGTATATACTAATTGTATAACAGCGTATATACTAATTGTATGAGAGCGTATATACTAATTGTATGAGAGCGTATATACTAATTGTATGAGAGCGTATATACTAATTGTATGAGAGCGTATATACTAATTGTATGAGAGCGTATATACTAATTGTATGAGAGCGTATATACTAATTGTATAACAGCGTATATACTAATTGTATGAGAGCGTATATACTAATTGTATGAGAGCGTATATACTAATTGTATAACAGCGTATATACTAATTGTATGAGAGCGTATATACTAATTGTATAACAGCGTATATACTAATTGTATAACAGCGTATATACTAATTGTATAACAGCGTATATACTAATTGTATGAGAGCGTATATACTAATTGTATGAGAGCGTATATACTAATTGTATGAGAGCGTATATACTAATTGTATGAGAGCGTATATACTAATTGTATAACAGCGTATATACTAATTGTATGAGAGCGTATATACTAATTGTATGAGAGCGTATATACTAATTGTATGAGAGCGTACACAGTTAGAAAAATATGGTACTAGAGGGTGTTTGAAAAGGATACAGTCGTTGTCCCCCAGATGCCACATATATGTGGCTTTTTGAGAATGACCTACGGGACCATAGCTTTGTTCCATTTGAAAACGAGCTCATGTACCATTTGAAAATGGCTAATGTACCATTTGAAAACGAGCTCATGTACCATTTGAAAAGGGCTCATGTACCATTTGAAAACGAGCTAATGTACCATTTGATAACGAGCTCATGTACCATTTGAAAACGAGCTCATGTACCATTTGAAAACGAGCTATTGTACCATTTGAAAACGAGCTATTGTACCATTTGAAAACGAGCTCATGTACCATTTGAAAACGAGCTAATGTACCATTTGAAAAAGAGCTCATGTACCATTTGAAAACGAGCTAATGTACCATTTGAAAACGAGCTCGTGTACCATATGAAAACGAGCTCATGTACCATTTGAAAACGAGCTCATGTACCATTTGAAAACGAGCTATTGTACCATTTGAAAACGAGCTATTGTACCATTTGAAAACGAGCTCATGTACCATTTGAAAACGAGCTATTGTACCATTTGAAAACGAGCTAATGTACCATTTGAAAACGAGCTCATGTACCATTTGAAAACGAGCTCATGTACCATTTGAAAACGAGCTATTGTACCATTTGAAAACGAGCTATTGTACCATTTGAACAAGGGCTAATGTACCATTTGAAAACAAGCTAAAGTACCATCTGGATAAAGGCTAATGTACCATTTGAAAACTAACTAAAGTACCATCTGAACAAGGGCTAATGTAACATCTGAACTAGGGTTAATGTTCCATTTTAAAACGAGCTAATATACCTACAATAAGCAAGTGCAGCATTAGAAAATTGTTTATTGTAATATTTTATATCTGGAACCAGTTACAATATTTAATATATACTATATAAACAATAATATATAATAGTAATATCTATTATATAAAAGAAAGTCTATTTAATTATATATATATATATATATATATGTGTGTGTGTGTGTATCTGGTGAGGTAACTCGAGAACCGGGGTACGTCGCGAAAATATTTTATACCCGATCTTAATAAATTTGCAACAGTATGGTCTTGGTCCGGAAAATTTTTTGAATTTTTTGAGTTTTTTTTAAATATTTTTAAACATTTTTTTGAAATTTTTTTAAAATATATTTTGTAATATTATTTATATTTTTTGTATTTTAAAAAATATTATTTGAAATAATTTTTTATATTTTTCAACTATTCGTTGAAATATTATTATTTTAAGATATAATTAAAATATTATAATTATATAATAAATATATAAATATTATAAGATATAATAATATACTTTTTAAAATATTTGTAGAACATTTATAAAAAATATATTTTGTAATATTTGGAAATATTTGTTGTATACTAGGAATACAGAATCAGGAATAACTATAATTAATAAATAATAGATAGGCAAACAATCAAAAATCGATCAACGCAGGGTGCGGTTTGGGTTTTCGATATTTATTAAGTACTATTTTGTAATATTGGAAATATGTGTTGTATTTTTTTAAATATTATTTGAAATATTTTTGAAATATTTTTCCACTAATTTTTGAGATATTAATATTTGTATAAATTTGTTTGAATTTTAGCAACAATTTATGTTATTGTATATGAAAAGCAGAATCATGAATAGCCATAAATAATAAATAATAGATAGGTAAGCTATGAAACAACGAGTAAAGCAAAGTTGGGTACGGCAAGAAATTCCAAATCAGGAATAGTTATAATTAATAAATGATAGATAGGCAAATAATAAAAAACCGAGCAACGCCGATTTGGAACTGTTTGGGTTTAGGTTTTCAACATATTTTGGAATATTTGAAATATCTGTTGTATTTTTTGAAATATTTTTTATCTAATTTTTTAAATATTAAAAAAAATATGTTTCTACATATGTTTAATTTTATTTAATTGTATATACTAGAAATGTAGGATCAGGAATAGCTCTAATTAATAAATAATAAATAGGCAAACAATCAAAAACCGATAAATGTCGAGTCGAGTACTGTTTGGATTTGGGTTTAGGTTTGAGTTTTCGACATTTTTTTAAAACATATTTTGTAATATTTTAAATATTTTTTGTATTTGTTAGCAATTATATATTTTAGAATAATCAGGAATAGCTATAATTAATAAAAATAAATAGTCAAACAATCAAAAACCTAGCAACGCCGGGTAGGGTATGACTGCTAATATGTTGAAATATTTTTTATATTTAAAAAATATTTTTAGACACTTTTTAAAAATATATTTTATAATATTTTAAAGTATTTTTGTATTTTTGTATTTTAACAAAATATTTTACGAATAAGTCTTAAAAAGAACAACGCTAGATCTACATCGGATACAGTTAGATTTATTAAATATTAGTTAGAAGACAACAATTAAAGAATAGCTATGCATAATTAGGAATAACTATAATTAATAATTGATAGGCAAATAATAAAAAAACGAGCAACGTCGGGTTGGGTTCGGCAAACAATTCTAAATCAGGAATAGTTATAATTAATAAAGTATAGATAGGCATATAATTAAAAACCGATCAACGCCGTTTTGGGACGGTTTGGGTTTGGGTTTTCAACATATTTTGTAATATTTGAAATATTTGTTGTATTTTTTAAAATATTTTTTGAAATATTTGTTCACTAATTTTTTAAATATTATAAACAATATTTTTCTATATTTGTTTGTATTTTAAATAAACTTTATTTAATTGTATATACTAGAAATATAGAATCAGAAATTGCCCTAATTAATAAATAATAAATAATAGATAGGCAAACAAACAAAAACCAAGAAATGCCGGGTCGGGTATGGTTTGTTTTTAAAACATATTTTGTAATATTTTATATATTTTTTTGCAATTTTTAGCAATTATATATTTTAGAATAATCAGGAATAGCTATAATTAATAAAAAAAATTAATAGGCATTAAAAATCAGGTATGGCTACTAATATGTTGAAATATTTTTTATATTTCTTAAAATATTTTTAAACACTTTTTAAAAATATATTTTGTAATATTTTAAATTATTATTTGTAATCTTACCAAATATTTTACAAATAATCTTAAAAACGAACAACGCTGAGTCTACATCGGATACAGTTAGAATTAGTAAATATTAGTTAGAAGAAAACAATTAAATATTAGCTAAGTATAATCAGGAATAGCTACAATTAATAGGCAAATAATCAAAAACCTAGCAACGCAGGGTAGTGTACGGTTTGTGTTTGGGTTTAGGTTTGGGTTTTAGACATTTTTTTAAAACATATTTTTTAATATTTGAAATATTTGTTGTATTTTTTAACATATTATTTGAAAATGTTTTCTACTTTGTTTTGTATGTCAGCTAACATTTATTTTATTATATATATCAATTAAGAATCAGGAATAGCTATAATTAATATATAATATATAGGAAAATAATCAAAACCGAGCAACGCCGGGTCGGGTACGGCTAGTATATGTATATAATTAAATAATTAGATAATGAATGAAATAAGATATATTAATTTGTATATATATTTTTTTTATTAAATTTAACAATTTTGTAGTTTTAAATTCTATACAAATTTAATTATTTATAAAATACATGTATTATAAATATTAGATGGGTATTTAATGTTAAACAATTGGTATATGATAAAATATACATTAAAGGCATATCATTAAAGGCATTAAATAAATCATTATTTATATAAATGATTTGATTCTCACATATTATTGTGCACTGTCCATCTCTCCAAAATATCATTGGAGCTTTAGTAATACCCTGTGTAAAAGAAATATTGATTAATATATATATATATATATATATATAAAATCTCTAATTATATGTTCTAGATAATAAATAAATATTGAAAATATAACATATAATACAGTAGAAAATATAAGTGTTTACACTTTAAAAAGTGTGCCCGAAAAACGGCACAGATATCGAAAGTGTGTCCAAATCTACGACCACCTATCCAGATGGGCACAGAGTGTGCCCAAACATTCTGATTAAAGGGCACAGATAAAGGCACATATATTTACCGTGTAAAACCAAAAGTATGCCTATTTTATAATAAATAAGTACATTCACCAATGATTATACTATAATATTTAGTAAACATTTAAAATTAACAGAATAAATTTTTTAGTAGAAACATGGCGGGATCTGAATATAGAATGTTTATTTGATAATAAAAAGCTAAAATAGCTACTATATCAGATCTCGTCATAACAAAAAAGGATGGCAAAGAAATAGCGAACAAATTCGCCGAAATATAAAGGGATTAACATTAAACGGCGAATTTAAAAGAGTTAGTATTATTTTGTATTAATTATAAAACTTCGTGATTGATTTAATAATTATATATTAACTATAATTTATCAAACTATTAATATTGAAACCTAACCATTGAAGTAATAATTATATATGAACTATAATTTATATATAATATTCTATCACACATTTGTGAAGTGATTCGCGTATAATTATTATAATAATAAAATATTACAAATATATTACGAATATTATATTCAATATATACATAATTTATTTAACTGATTTGAATTAATATTAATAATAATAATAATAATAATACTAATTGTTGATAACAATCCTAGTTTGTAATTAATCTAATTATAATAGTTGTTACAACATTTTATTTCAATATTTTGATGAAGTAGAGAAAATTACAACAAAAAGTAGTAGTTTTATAATCGTGCGTTAACGATTATTTCGATCGTTGTTAATTAAATACTTATAGAAACTACAATACATTACACAATAATTATTATAATACTATTACAAAACTAGTTTTTACATTGTAAATTAGTTTAAATAAATTGTGGGATATAGGTAGGAATATAATGAATAAATATTAAAATTTATATATTTCTTTAAAGAAATAAATACACAAATACAACATAAAGTATATTTATTAATTTAATTGTTTTAACATAACATATATTATATTTTTATATAATACATAAATCCCTATAATTATATTTAAACTCCGGTTTAAACCGTTTTATATATATATATATATATATATATATTATGAAATATTTATAATTTACAAAAATATTTATTAAATTATTTAATATATATAGCTTTATACCAGCTTATATAATTATTTTATAATATATGAATATATTTAATATATAGCTAGTAATATTATAATTTATATGTACTAATTTATTATAATTTATATGATATAATAAACTTATGGTGATAAATGTTACAATTTAAAATGTTATCGTGGTTTTTTAAATTTGACTTTTCATGATTTCAATTGTATAGCTGTATACCAGCTTATATAATTATTTTATAATATAATTATATATTTAATAAATAGTTAGTTATATTATAATTTATATGTACTAATTTATTATAATTTATATGATATAATAAACTTATGGTGATAAATGTTACAATTTAAAATGTTATCGTGGTTTTTTAAATTTGACTTTTCATGATTTCAATTGTATAGCTGTATACCAGCTTATATAATTATTTTATAATATAATTATATATTTAATAAATAGTTAGTTATATTATAATTTATATGTACTAATTTATTATAATTTATATGATATAATAAACTTATGGTGATAAATGTTACAATTTAAAATGTTATCGTGGTTTTTTTAATACTACTTTTCATGATTTCAATTGTATAGCTGTATACCAGCTTATATAATTATTTTATAATATATTTATATATTTAATAAATATTTAGTTATATTATAATTTATATGTACTAATTTATTATAATTTATATGATATAATAAACTTATGGTGATAAATGTTACAATTTAAAATGTTATCGTGGTTTTTTAAATTTGACTTTTCATGATTTCAATTGTATAGCTGTATACCAGCTTATATAATTATTTTATAATATAATTATATATTTAATAAATAGTTAGTTATATTATAATTTATATGTACTAATTTATTATAATTTATATGATATAATAAACTTATGGTGATAAATGTTACAATTTAAAATGTTATCGTGGTTTTTTAAATTTGACTTTTCATGATTTCAATTGTATAGCTGTATACCAGCTTATATAATTATTTTATAATATAATTATATATTTAATAAATAGTTAGTTATATTATAATTTATATGTACTAATTTATTATAATTTATATGATATAATAAACTTATGGTGATAAATGTTACAATTTAAAATGTTATCGTGGTTTTTTTAATACTACTTTTCATGATTTCAATTGTATAGCTGTATACCAGCTTATATAATTATTTTATAATATATTTATATATTTAATAAATATTTAGTTATATTATAATTTATATGTACTAATTTATTATAATTTATATGATATAATAAACTTATGGTGTAAATGTTACAATTTAAAATGTTATCGTGGTTTTTTAAATTCTACTTTTCATGATTTCAATTGTATAGCTGTATACCAGCTTATATAATTATTTTATAATATATTTATATATTTAATAAATATTTAGTTATATTATAATTTATATGTACTAATTTATTATAATTTATATGATATAATAAACTTATGGTGTAAATGTTACAATTTAAAATGTTATCGTGGTTTTTTAAATTCTACTTTTCATGATTTCAATTGTATAGCTGTATACCAGCTTATATAATTATTTTATAATATATGAATATATTTAATATATAGCTAGTTATATTATAATTTATATGTACTAATTTATTATAATTTATATGATATAATAAACTTATGGTGATAAATGTTACAATTTAAAATGTTATCGTGGTTTTTTAAATTATACTTTTCATGATTTCAATTGTATAGCTGTATACCAGCTTATATAATTATTTATTATGATATATTTATATTAGTTTTATTCATAAAATAATTAATTTTTGAATGTTTTATAGCAAAGATATCATTGGTGTATCTTGACAACTAAAGAAAAGTGATAAAGCAGAATTGATACAAGTTTAGTATATTTAATTTTAAATTAAATTTACATGTATCTGTCATTAATTTATTATTGTTTTATAGCTGGATTATAAGTGATACATCTTCAATATCAAGATGACTAAAGAAAAGAGAAAGAAAAAAAATTGATCAAACAAACATATTGTTATCTAGAATTCCTTGGAGTATTAAGTATATATATAAATGATAATTATCTCAAAAATCGTTAAAAAAAATGTTATATAATTATTAAAACCTTTTTATGTTGGAAATTATTATACATAATGTTTAGTATATGATGTAAATATGAGGAGTATATTTATATAAAGAATAGATAAGTCATATTACAGTCACACACACAGTTGCTCTCTGAACGACATTTAATACATTATTTTAATAATAATTAATTATATTTTAAAGTAAAATAATTTGTGAAAAACAAATGAAATGAGAACACCCCTTAATAATAATAATTATAGACATTAATTGAATATTAACATTATATTTATCTGAAATCGTGTTATCCTCTTCATCTGAAGATGTCGATGTGATTCTTAGTATCTTGTATCTGTATAACATAATTAAGATAATAATTTAACATTATATTTATATATATATTTGTTGATAATAAAGAGTATAAAACATATTGTTATCTAGAATTCCTAGGAGAATTAGGTATATATATATATAAATGATAATTATCTCAAAAAATGTTATATAATTATTAAAACCTTTTTATGTTGGTAATTATTATACACAATGTTTAGTATATGATGTAAATATAAGGAGTATGTTTATATAAAAAATAGATAAGTCAATTACAATCACACACATTTAATACATTATTTTAATAATAATTAATTATATTTTAAAGTAAAATAATTTGTGAAAAACAAATGAAATAAGCACACCCCTTAATAATAATAATTATAGACATTAATTGAATATTAACATTATATTTATCTGAAATTGTGTTATCCTCTTCATCTGAAATGTCGATGTGATTCTGAGTATCTTGTATCTGTATAACATAATTAAGATAATAATTTAACATTATATTTATATATATATATTTGTTGATAATAAAGAGTATAAAACATATTGTTATCTAGAATTCCTAGGAGTAGGTTTTCCTATTAGGTATATATATATAAATGATAATTATCTCAAAAAATGTTATATAATTATTAAAACCTTTTTATGTTGGTAATTATTATACATAATGTTTAGTATATGATGTAAATATAAGGAGTATGTTTATATAAAAAATAGATAAGTCACATTACAATCACACACATTCAGGGTTGGACGAGATTGGGTTTTTGGGTTTAAACCTATTGATATTTTTTGTGGTTTTTGTGGTTTTTCGATTTTTTATATTAATAAATTATACATTTAATAATTGTAATTCTAATAGATAATATATATTACATTATGTAACTAATTCTAGATTGTAAGAAAATATATAAATAATGTTATACAATTTATATAATATTAAAATATGAATATCATAAATAGTATTACCTCCTTTGTATTACTATTAAAAATCAAATTCTATAGAATAAATATAATATTTGTAATTGACATTTTAATTAAATAGAAAATAATAAAAATACAATTTCATAGAAATTGATTCAATAAAAAATATTTTATTACAATTCTATAGAATAAAATTATATACAAAAATAATACAATAGAAAATATTAAAAAATTATATAAAAAATAAGGTATTTTTATGATTTTGATATCCCTGTTTTTATATATTAAATTAATATACTTCATTCTTGTGTATTATACAATACATTAATAATAAACTATATTTTTATCAATTTGTATAATAAACTATACTTTTATTAATCATTTTTTAAATTAAAAGGATAGAATGATTTTATACCTTTAAATTGTTTATGAAAAACCTCAGTAAAACCCAAAAACCACAGCAACATATTTTGGATTTTTGGGTTTTTGCCATCCCTGCACACATTTAATACATTATTTTAATAATAATTAATTATATTTTAAAGTAAAATAATTTGTGAAAAACAAATGAAATAAGCACACCCCTTAATAATAATAATTATAGACATTAATTGAATATTAACATTATATTTATCTGAAATCGTGTTATCCTCTTCATCTGAAATGTCGATGTGATTCTGAGTATCTTGTATCTGTATAACATAATTAAGATAATAATTTAACATTATATTTATATATATATATTTGTTGATAATAAAGAGTATAAAACATATTGTTATCTAGAATTCCTAGGAGTATTAGGTATATATATATAAATGATAATTATCTCAAAAAATGTTATATAATTATTAAAACCTTTTTTGTTGGTAATTATTATACATAATGTTTAGTATATGATGTAAATATAAGGAGTATGTTTATATAAAAAATAGATAAGTCACATTACAATCACACACATTAATACATTATTTTAATAATAATTAATTATATTTTAAAGTAAAATAATTTGTGAAAAACAAATGAAATGAGAACACCCCTTAATAATTATAGACATTAATTGAATATTAACATTATATTTATCTGAAATCGTGTTATCCTCTTCATCTGAAGATGTCGATGTGATTCTGATTATCTTGTATCTGTATAACATAATTAAGATAATAATTTAACATTATATTTATATATATATTTGTTGATAATAAAGAGTATAAAACATATTGTTATCTAGAATTCCTAGGAGTATTAGGTATATATATTTATAAATGATAATTATCTCAAAAAATTTTATATAATTATTAAAACCTTTTTATGTTGGTAATTATTATACACAATGTTTAGTATATGATGTAAATATAAGGAGTATGTTTATATAAAAAATAGATGTCACATTACAATCACACACATTTATACATTATTTTAATAATAATTAATTATATTTTAAAGTAAAATAATTTGTGAAAAACAAATGAAATGAGAACACCCCTTAATAATAATAATTATAGACATTAATTGAATATTAACATTATATTTATCTGAAATCGTGTTATCCTCTTCATCTGAAGATGTCGATGTGATTCTGAGTATCTTGTATCTGTATAACATAATTAAGATAATAATTTAACATTATATTTATATATATATTTGTTGATAATAAAGAGTATAAAACATATTGTTATCTAGAATTCCTAGGAGTATTAGGTATATATATTTATAAATGATAATTATCTCAAAAAATGTTATATAATTATTAAAACCTTTTTATGTTGGTAATTATTATACACAATGTTTAGTATATGATGTAAATATAAGGAATGCCAGTAATCTCGTACGAGGTAATCTGGTACAAGGTAATTTCGTACGACTTATTTAGTAATCTCGTACGACTTATTAAATTTAATTTATTTCATAATTATACAGTTCTTATACGAATATATATAATACAATATATTATATCAATATATAATAAGTTATTATATATAATCGTATAAAAACTGTATTATTATGAAATAAATTAAATTTAACAAGTCGTACGAAATTACTCGTACGAGATTACCTCGTACGAGGTTACTGGCTACCAATATAAGGAGTATGTTTATATAAAAAATAGATAAGTCACATTACAATCACACACATTTAATATATTATTTTAATAATAATTAATTATATTTTAAAGTAAAATAATTTGTGAAAAACAAATGAAATAAGCACACCCCTTAATAATAATAATTATAGACATTAATTGAATATTAACATTATATTTATCTGAAATCGTGTTATCCTCTTCATCTGAAATGTCGATGTGATTCTGAGTATCTTGTATCTGTATAACATAATTAAATTTAACTTTACAAATTGAGCAAATAAATGATGACATTATAATGATTATTAAAAATAAATAAATATGAAAAAAAATATGATGTAAATAATAATATTTTAATGATTTATAATTAAATATATAATTACAAATAAATATCAAAAATAGTTAAATATTATAAATACAAATTTATAAAAAATAATGATTGATGATAATATAATAAATAATTATAATTAAACATTATTATAATGTAATGAATAAAATTAATATAAATAATAATATTTTAATGATTTTTAATTAAATATATAATTACAAATGAATATAAAAAATAATGCAATATTATAAATACAAATTTATAATAAATAATGAATAAAATTAATATAAATACAAATATTTTACTGATTTATAATTAAATTTAAAATTACAAATGAATACACAAATATTTTAATATTAGAAATAAAACGTTATAAAAAATAATGATTAATGATACCTAAATAATTTTTTGAATAAAATCAATATAAATAATCATATTTTAATTTATAATCCTGAATATGTATATATTTCATATAATTTATGGTTATAATTTGCTAGTATTGAGTAAGTAAATTTTAACAAACATGTAAATAAAAGTTCCTGGCAGAAAGGGGATGTTGTATTATGAGTGTTATGACATATATAATTCCACATATGGATATAAATTACGTGCGCCTTAAATAGCTACTAATTAGATCGTATGCAGAAAATGAATATCAATATAAAAAAAATTATTTTATAATATTATATATATCGATTATTGTAAGATTAGATTAAATTAAAGCATTTACTTGTATTGGGTATCACGTATACACATAGTTGAACATAGAAGATCGTGAATAAATGTCCGCCATATTTTCGTCATCAAACTTTTGAATAATTTTGTAGATATTTTATAAATATTGTTTTATAACAATGATATATATATATCGAATATTAATAACAATTAGATTAACTAATATTAATTATTTGTTAATAGTATTACAAGAATTATAATATAACTAAATATGTATTTCACTTATAGGATTTATAGTAAAAAGCCTTAGGGTAAAAAGTATTAAAATATTTAATATTATTATAATTATATTATTAAACATTTTCAGAAATTATTATACATTTAATAAATGAGTTATAAATAACACTATTTCGATTAATCCATTAATTATATTTAAATATTATAATATATTAATTAATATAATAATGATCAATAGTAATATATATTATCAATATATATATATATATATATATATATATATATGATCAAGAGAACTTTAAGATCAGATATATATATATATATATATATATATATATATATATATATATATGAATATATCAATGACCTGAGATAGATACATTACACTTTTTTTTATAAATATAATTAATATATTGATAAATATGAATAGTATTTGTAATTATAACATTAATATATTAATATTGAAAATAACTTATAATTGTTATGTAATCATATTATTGTATATTTATTTATTAACTCCCATAACTGTATATGATCCCACATTTATCATGGTACAATATTGATACGGCATACTAATGTTAGTACGTTCCATTACCTCACTTATACGTCCCGGAACAAGTGTTCCAGTACGATTGTTCTAAAATATACTGCACAGTTCTGTAATATATTATTATAGTGTTCTGGAGTCGTATCAAGATGTGGATGTACGGTAGTAGTACGCTGCGATGGAACATTATAGTATGATATGCTGGAACGTGACAGAATTATATGCTGGAACGTGACAGAATTATATGCTGGAACGTGACAGTACCTTATGCTGAAACGTGATAGTATGATATGCTGGAACGTAATAGTACATTATGCTGGAACGTATTAGTATGATATGCTGGAACGTAATAGTACATTATGCTGGAACGTATTAGTATGATATGCTGGAACGTAATAGTACATTATGCTGGAACGTAATAGTATGATATGCTGGAACGTAATAGTACATTATGCTGGAACGTATTAGTATGATATGCTGGAACGTAATAGTAAATTATGCTGGAACGTAATAGTATGATATGCTGGAACGTAATATTACATTATGCTGGAACGTATTAGTATGATATGCTGGAACGTAATAGTACATTATGCTGGAACGTATTAGTATGATATGCTGGAACGTAATAGTACATTATGCCGGAACGTATTAGTATGATATGCTGGAACGTAATAGTACATTATGCTGGAACGTATTAGTATGATATGCTGGAACGTAATAGTACATTATGCTGGAACGTATTAGTATGATATGCTGGAACGTAATAGTACATTATGCTGGAACGTAATAGTATGATATGCTGGAACGTAATAGTACATTATGCTGGAACGTATTAGTATGATATGCTGGAACGTAATAGTACATTATGCTGGAACGTATTAGTATGATATGCTGGAACGTAATAGTACATTATGCTGGAACGTATTAGTATGATATGCTGGAACGTAATAGTACATTATGCTGGAACGTATTAGTATGATATGCTGGAACGTAATAGTACATTATGCTGGAACGTAATAGTATGATATACTGGAACGTAATAGTACATTATGCTGGAACGTATTAGTATGATATGCTGGAACGTAATAGTACATTATGCTGGAACGTATTAGTATGATATGCTGGAACGTAATAGTACATTATGCTGGAACGTATTAATATGATTATCATACGACTATGATATGATGGAACGTAATAGTACATTATGCTGGAACGTTATAGTATGATATGCTGGAACGTAATAGTATTATATGCTGGAACGTTTTAGTATGATATGCTGGAACGTATTAGTATGATATGCTGGAACGTAATAGTACATTATGCTGGAACGTATTAGTATGATATGCTGGAACGTAATAGTACATTATGCTGGAACGTAATAGTATGATATGCTGGAACGTAATAGTACATTATGCTGGAACGTATTAGTATGATATGCTGGAACGTAATAGTACATTATGCTGGAACGTATTAGTATGATATGCTGGAACGTAATAGTACATTATGCTGGAACGTATTAATATGATTATCATACGACTATGATATGATGGAACGTAATAGTACATTATGCTGGAACGTTATAGTATGATATTCTGGAACGTAATAGTATGATATGCTGGAACGTATTAGTATGATATGCTGGATATCTGCTAAATTATACTTTTTCCTAACATTTATTTTCGAAAATATTATAAATAATAAGTTTCAAATGACTTAATTATAATGCGAATAGTGCACATACATAGTAGTATTATCTAGTTTCTGAAAGACCGTTTAATTTAAAGTATAGGCAATATATTATATGTATATATATATTAATATAACAACGATACTTAAATTATTAGAGTTATTATGGTTACCATTAATATAATGATTATTGTAACTATAATTTGATTTACTAACATTTAATGTTTAAATGTTTATTTAAATAATTATTTAAACACATTCAAAATATTTCGTTTAAAATGACTTAATTATAATGCGAATATTCAATATTATATTGTACATACACAATAGTATTATATAGTTTATGAAAGACAGTTTAATTTAAAGTAGAAACAAAAATAAAATGTGTAGGATATATACCTATATATATAGGTATATATACCTATATATACCTATATATACCTATATCATGGTGATGATGATCATCTTCATCAATATAAAGAAAGTTTAGACACTTCGATGGTATAGGAATACCCTACATATAAATAAAGTAACACTACGTAAATTTGTATAGTAGTATAATAACTATAATAGTTACTATAATTATTATATATTGAATATAATATTTTAATTATAATAATAATAGGTATAACTATAATAGTAACTTAGTAACTTATATATATAAGTTACTAATACTATAGTATTATAGTCAAAGTTTTAATAAGTAAAACTAAGTAACCATTACTGTAATTATTGCAGTAATCAGGGGCGGATACAGGGGGGGGCTAGGGGGGCTCTAGCCCCCCCCTCATGATCGTAAAATATATGATTTAAAAATAGATAATATGGTTAAATCAGCAAAACATTCAATATCAATTATAGGTAGGGTGAATCTTTAAATGGCCGATTGTATATACCATGTATTTTTCATTTAAAAATTAATCACAATCAAGTTGGAAAATGTGTCACTTCGTCCATGATTAAGTTTAAAGATTCGATTGCAGATTTAAGAAAATTTGAATCAATTATAGTTGATTTTTTTTATTTACCACAATAACTCTTTGGAAGAAAATTCTCGTTTTATTGCAGTGATAGAAAATAAGAAGCATGCTGCAATCAGCTATAATGCAAGTCAACAATAACATATCTAAGTACATTTAATGCAACAGAGAAACATTTAAATCAATATTAAAGGGGTATCCCACTATACTTGTATATAAGATTTTCCGGCAACTTACTTGAAATATTGTAACTTTAAAAAATTATTATATTAAGTTGTAATGGAATACTCCTATAAAGTTATTATATTTCAGGCAAGTTGCCGGAAAGTAAAGGGGTTTTCCCACTAAAATTGTAGTTAACTTGATAGAAAATGTTTTTAAAGTTAAAATATTTCCGGCAACTTGCCGGAAATATTTGTAGTGGGATACCCCCTTTAGATATAATCATTCTTTATAGAAGATAAAATATTTCATTACATGGTCATAATGAGTATTCTCTAGAATCTATAGATTAGTATACTGATCCACATTTTAATCTAGGAAATTTAAATGCACTTCTAAAACTATGTATAAACTCTGGAAATGATATATTAAAAGAACACTTATTAATGTGTAGTAAAAATGCTAAATACACTTCAAAAACAACACAGAATGAATTGATATTTGAATATGGTGAATATATTAAAGACAGAATAATTATTCTTCAATTATAATTGATGGTATAAAAAAAGCTAAATATTTTAGCTGATGAAACCATAGATGTATATAATACTGAACAAATGGCTTTATAAATTAGATATTATAATGGTAAGTGTATCATTGAAAAGTTGAATTATTTCATAGGATGTGAACATCTTAGTGGAGAAAGTAAAGCTAACTTGATTATGGATACACTAACTAAATCTGAATTAAATATTGAACATTTAAGAGGGTAAGGATACTATGGAGCAGGAAATATATCTGGAAAAATAAAAGGAGCGTCAACTATAATTCTGAATAAGAACACTAACTCTACACATGTATACTATAGATCACATGTATTAAATATATCAATAGTAGATGAATGCAAAATGTCGTTAATTCAAAATATGGTAAGCATATTATTAGAAATCTGCATATTTTTTAAATATTCTGCTAAGAGGCAGTTTATTAGAAGAAAATTTTACACAAATTTGTGTTGAATCTTCTAAAAAGAAATTAGTTAAAGTAAAACGAGATCGGTTGCCAGACATGATGCTTTGCGAGTATTTATCAAACTGTATCAAGCAATACTTGAAAAATTTTAGAAATATATGAAGATAAAACATGGAATTCAGAAAGTATAACAAAAGCTAACGGTCTTTACAATTCTATGATTAATACTCAATTTAGTATGTCATTAATTGTATGTAATAATTCAATTAATTTCATAGAAAAATTAACAAATGCTCTCCAGAGTAGGTCAATAGACGCATATAAGGCAAATCATGATATTCAAAGTGTAATTAAAGGGATACAAGTTTGTAGAGATAATATTGATGAAGTACAATTATAATGGAATGAAGAAGCGTCACATTTATTATCATATTCAAATGAAGGAATTTCTTTACCAAGGTTAAATAAAGACACCTGCTTCATCATCTGAAGAGTATTTAAAAAAAAGTAATATATATTCCATTCATGGATCATTTGATAATGGATATGAAAGAAGGATCCAATATATACATATTGTATATATCTCTTGGAGCATTATTAATTCCAAAAGTAATGAATGAAAACAAGGATTCATGAAAAGAAAATATATTAAAGTTTTATGAATTAGTAAAAGATGATTTACCAAAGATACATTTAATACAAACCGAATTGATTTGTTGGGAAGTTAAATGGACAGAAAATAAATATCTATAGATATAGGTATACCTAATACAATACAAATTGTTACGACCAGTACTCAAGTACTCGATAACATGGCAAGGTAAATTGAAATTATTAAATAATTTATAATTTATATATATTATTATATACATTTTTTCCTAATATCTATGAAATGCTTTTATTGATGGCTACTACTCCAGTTACCTTGTGTGAATGTGAACGTTCATTTAACCGATTAAGAATAATAAATACATATTTACTTTCGATTATGAGTGAAGATCAACTAAAAAGAATTTATTTATATATACATAAAGACATAGAGATCGATTGTGATTATATTATTTCCAAATTTGAAATACGTAATCCAAGAATAATGCAATTGATTAATATATTGGATTAATAGTTTTTATTCAATAAAATATAAAATATTATTCTATTTAATTTAATATAGTATTTAATTTATATATCAATTGAATATTATCATAGTAGGAATCATAGTAGTTATCATAGTAGTCCTAAATATGTCTTATTTTAAAAATATACTTTTATTTGAATGTCAGCCCCCCCCTTGAAAAATTCCTGTATCCGCCCCTGGTAATTGAACTAATTATTTGTCAAGTTAATTAATTACTATCGATCATATATAATCTAATTATTAAGGTAAATGTAATAATTATATAATAAGATTACACAAATAGGTAAACTGTTGTATTACAAATTATAATATAAATCACAAATTATTCTTAAATATATAAATATAATAAACCTATAGGTTATATATATATATATATTATAGATTATATATAATATAAATAGGATTATATATCCCGACTATAGTCGAGATATATCTCGACTATAGTTAGTCGTGTACTTAGGTGTACCTACCTTGCTAAATTTGGCAGTAATTGTAGTTCGAATCCCATGGGACACTGCAGTATTGGCATATTTTGTATCTTTTTACAATATAATTATGTTTTTAAATATATATATTTTTATATAAAATATATTTGATTCACAGTGAAATTCATACAGCTTGATGCGTGCATATATATGCCTACATATTATAATATAGTTATAATTATAGAGTTAACTCTATACGAAATATAATATATTTAGGCGTATATATATTGTATTGAATATTGTAATATTTGTAATCATCCCTACCAATTAATTATATCTACTCATGTTTTATATTAAAAAAAACTAGGTTTATCATTTAAACTATATTCCATAAATCAAATATGTTATATATATGAGGACATGTATCAAATATGTTATAGAGGTTATATATTAATACCGCATACGAATACCGGCATACCAATCTAAAGGGCTTCGCCCCTTATATGTATAGGGTATATCCCCACCTATTCCATAGAGTACCATTTTGAATATTAAATAATATAGGCTCCCAGCTAACAGTAAGAGCAGCATAATAGCAGCATAACAGCATATGTTATAGCCTCAAATGTTTACATTGTGCTATTATTCTGCCATTATGCTGCTATTAAATGTCTATTATGCTGCTATTAATTTGTCATGCTATTATACTGCTGTTATGCTGCTATTATGCTGCCATTGTGATAATATTATTTGCTATTAATTTTAAAAGTATATTATGATGCTATTATGCTGCTATTATTAGAATAGCAGCATAATAGCAGTATAATATATTTTAAAATTAATAGCAGCATAATAGCAGCATAATAGACATTTAATAGCAGCATAATGGCAGCATAATAACACAATGTAAACATTTGAGGCTATAACATATGCTGTTATGCTGCTATTATGCTGATATTACTGTTAGCTGGGCTACCATAACATATATTTCCTAAGGTACCATCATTTAAAAAACCCAGTGTACCATATCATTATATTACATTGAGTACCATTTTGAAAACTATATAATGTACCATTTCACATATATTTCATAATGTACCATAATTTAAACAACCTAATGTACCATTTACATTATATTATATAACGTACCATTTTGAAAACGCTGTATGTACCATTTTTAATAAATTTCCTCATGTACCATTTTGAAAACGCTGTATTGTACCATTTCAAATAAATTTCCTAATGTACCATTTTGAAAACGCTGTATTGTACCATTTTTAATAAATTTCCTCATGTACCATTTTGAAAACGCTGTATTGTACCATTTTGAATAAATTTCCTAATGTACCATTTTGAAAACGCTGTATTGTACCATTTTTAATAAATTTCCTCATGTACCATTTTGAAAACGCTGTATTGTACCATTTTGAATAAATTTCCTAATGTACCATTTTGAAAACGCTGTATTGTACCATTTTTAATAAATGTCCTCATGTACCATTTTGAAAACGCTGTATTGTACCATTTCAAATAAATTTCCTAATGTACCATCTAGAAATACATTATAATTCAAATTAATATCCTCAGATGGTACATGAGCTAATGTACCATTTGAGAATCACCTCTTGTACCATATTTTCTAACTGTGTATATACTAATTGTATGAGAGCGTATATACTAATTGTATAACAGCGTATATACTAATTGTATAACAGCGTATATACTAATTGTATGAGAGCGTATATACTAATTGTATAACAGCGTATATACTAATTGTATGAGAGCGTATATACTAATTGTATGAGAGCGTATATACTAATTGTATGAGAGCGTATATACTAATTGTATGAGAGCGTATATACTAATTGTATAACAGCGTATATACTAATTGTATGAGAGAGTATATACTAATTGTATGAGATCGTATATACTAATTGTATAACAGCGTATATACTAATTGTATGAGAGCGTATATACTAATTGTATGAGAGCGTATATACTAATTGTATGAGAGCGTATATACTAATTGTATGAGAGCGTATATACTAATTGTATGAAAGCGTATATACTAATTGTATGAGAGCGTATATACTAATTGTATAACAGCGTATATACTAATTGTATGAGAGCGTATATACTAATTGTATGAGAGCGTACATACTAATTGTATGAGAGCGTATATACTAATTGTATAACAGCGTATATACTAATTGTATAAGAGCGTATATACTAATTGTATAACAGCGTATATACTAATTGTATAACAGCGTATATACTAATTGTATGAGAGCGTATATACTAATTGTATGAGAGCGTATATACTAATTGTATAACAGCGTATATACTAATTGTATAACAACGTATATACTAATTGTATGAGAGCGTATATACTAATTGTATAACAGCGTATATACTAATTGTATGAGAGCGTATATACTAATTGTATAACAGCGTATATACTAATTGTATAACAGCGTATATACTAATTGTATGAGAGCGTATATACTAATTGTATAACAGCGTATATACTAATTGTATGAGAGCGTATATACTAATTGTATGAGAGCGTATATACTAATTGTATAACAGCGTATATACTAATTGTATGAGAGCGTATATACTAATTGTATAACAGCGTGTATACTAATTGTATGAGAGCGTATATACTAATTGTATGAGAGCGTATATACTAATTGTATGAGAGCGTATATACTAATTGTATGAGAGCGTATATACTAATTGTATGAGAGCGTGTATACTAATTGTATGAGAGCGTATATACTAATTGTATAACAGCGTATATACTAATTGTATAACAGCGTATATACTAATTGTATGAGAGCGTATATACTAATTGTATAACAGCGTATATACTAATTGTATAACAGCGTATATACTAATTGTATGAGAGCGTATATACTAATTGTATGAGAGCGTATATACTAATTGTATGAGAGCGTATATACTAATTGTATAACAGCGTATATACTAATTGTATGAGAGCGTGTATACTAATTGTATGAGAGCGTATATACTAATTGTATAACAGCGTGTATACTAATTGTATGAGAGCGTATATACTAATTGTATGAGATCGTATATACTAATTGTATGAGAGCGTATATACTAATTGTATGAGAGCGTATATACTAATTGTATGAGAGCGTATATACTAATTGTATGAGAGCGTATATACTAATTGTATGAGAGCGTATATACTAATTGTATAACAGCGTATATACTAATTGTATAACAGCGTATATACTAATTGTATGAGAGCGTATATACTAATTGTATAACAGCGTATATACTAATTGTATGAGAGCGTATATACTAATTGTATGAGAGCGTATATACTAATTGTATGAGAGCGTATATACTAATTGTATAACAGCGTATATACTAATTGTATAACAGCGTATATACTAATTGTATGAGAGAGTATATACTAATTGTATGAGAGCGTATATACTAATTGTATGAGAGCGTATATACTAATTGTATAACAGCGTATATACTAATTGTATGAGAGCGTATATACTAATTGTATGAGAGCGTATATACTAATTGTATAACAGCGTATATACTAATTGTATGAGAGCGTATATACTAATTGTATGAGAGCGTATATACTAATTGTATGAGAGCGTATATACTAATTGTATAACAGCGTATATACTAATTGTATAAGAGAGTATATACTAATTGTATAACAGCGTGTATACTAATTGTATAACAGCGTATATACTAATTGTATGAGAGCGTATATACTAATTGTATGAGAGCGTATATACTAATTGTATAACAGCGTATATACTAATTGTATGAGAGCGTGTATACTAATTGTATAACAGCGTGTATACTAATTGTATAACAGCGTATATACTAATTGTATGAGAGCGTATATACTAATTGTATGAGAGCGTATATACTAATTGTATAACAGCGTATATACTAATTGTATGAGAGCGTATATACTAATTGTATGAGAGCGTATATACTAATTGTATGAGAGCGTATATACTAATTGTATGAGAGCGTATATACTAATTGTATGAGAGCGTGTATACTAATTGTATGAGAGCGTATATACTAATTGTATGAGAGCGTATATACTAATTGTATGAGAGCGTATATACTAATTGTATGAGAGCGTGTATACTAATTGTATGAGAGCGTATATACTAATTGTATGAGAGCGTATATACTAATTGTATAACAGCGTATATACTAATTGTATAACAGCGTGTATACTAATTGTATAACAGCGTATATACTAATTGTATGAGAGCGTATATACTAATTGTATGAGAGCGTATATACTAATTGTATGAGAGCGTATATACTAATTGTATAACAGCGTATATACTAATTGTATAACAGCGTGTATACTAATTGTATAACAGCGTATATACTAATTGTATGAGAGCGTATATACTAATTGTATGAGAGCGTATATACTAATTGTATAACAGCGTATATACTAATTGTATGAGAGCGTGTATACTAATTGTATAACAGCGTGTATACTAATTGTATAACAGCGTATATACTAATTGTATGAGAGCGTATATACTAATTGTATGAGAGCGTATATACTAATTGTATAACAGCGTATATACTAATTGTATGAGAGCGTACATACTAATTGTATGAGAGCGTATATACTAATTGTATGAGAGCGTATATACTAATTGTATGAGAGCGTATATACTAATTGTATAACAGCGTATATACTAATTGTATGAGAGCGTATATACTAATTGTATGAGAGCGTATATACTAATTGTATAACAGCGTATATACTAATTGTATGAGAGCGTATATACTAATTGTATGAGAGCGTATATACTAATTGTATGAGAGCGTATATACTAATTGTATGAGAGCGTATATACTAATTGTATGAGAGCGTATATACTAATTGTATAACAGCGTATATACTAATTGTATGAGAGCGTATATACTAATTGTATAACAGCGTATATACTAATTGTATGAGAGCGTATATACTAATTGTATAACAGCGTATATACTAATTGTATGAGAGCGTATATACTAATTGTATGAGAGCGTATATACTAATTGTATAACAGCGTATATACTAATTGTATGAGAGCGTATATACTAATTGTATGAGAGCGTATATACTAATTGTATGAGAGCGTATATACTAATTGTATGAGAGCGTATATACTAATTGTATAACAGCGTATATACTAATTGTATGAGAGAGTATATACTAATTGTATGAGATCGTATATACTAATTGTATAACAGCGTATATACTAATTGTATGAGAGCGTATATACTAATTGTATGAGAGCGTATATACTAATTGTATGAGAGCGTATATACTAATTGTATGAGAGCGTATATACTAATTGTATGAAAGCGTATATACTAATTGTATGAGAGCGTATATACTAATTGTATAACAGCGTATATACTAATTGTATGAGAGCGTATATACTAATTGTATGAGAGCGTACATACTAATTGTATGAGAGCGTATATACTAATTGTATAACAGCGTATATACTAATTGTATAAGAGCGTATATACTAATTGTATAACAGCGTATATACTAATTGTATAACAGCGTATATACTAATTGTATGAGAGCGTATATACTAATTGTATGAGAGCGTATATACTAATTGTATAACAGCGTATATACTAATTGTATAACAACGTATATACTAATTGTATGAGAGCGTATATACTAATTGTATAACAGCGTATATACTAATTGTATGAGAGCGTATATACTAATTGTATAACAGCGTATATACTAATTGTATAACAGCGTATATACTAATTGTATGAGAGCGTATATACTAATTGTATAACAGCGTATATACTAATTGTATGAGAGCGTATATACTAATTGTATGAGAGCGTATATACTAATTGTATAACAGCGTATATACTAATTGTATGAGAGCGTATATACTAATTGTATAACAGCGTGTATACTAATTGTATGAGAGCGTATATACTAATTGTATGAGAGCGTATATACTAATTGTATGAGAGCGTATATACTAATTGTATGAGAGCGTATATACTAATTGTATGAGAGCGTGTATACTAATTGTATGAGAGCGTATATACTAATTGTATAACAGCGTATATACTAATTGTATGAGAGCGTATATACTAATTGTATGAGAGCGTATATACTAATTGTATGAGAGCGTATATACTAATTGTATGAGAGCGTATATACTAATTGTATGAGAGCGTATATACTAATTGTATAACAGCGTATATACTAATTGTATGAGAGCGTATATACTAATTGTATAACAGCGTATATACTAATTGTATGAGAGCGTATATACTAATTGTATAACAGCGTATATACTAATTGTATGAGAGCGTATATACTAATTGTATGAGAGCGTATATACTAATTGTATAACAGCGTATATACTAATTGTATGAGAGCGTATATACTAATTGTATGAGAGCGTATATACTAATTGTATGAGAGCGTATATACTAATTGTATGAGAGCGTATATACTAATTGTATAACAGCGTATATACTAATTGTATGAGAGAGTATATACTAATTGTATGAGATCGTATATACTAATTGTATAACAGCGTATATACTAATTGTATGAGAGCGTATATACTAATTGTATGAGAGCGTATATACTAATTGTATGAGAGCGTATATACTAATTGTATGAGAGCGTATATACTAATTGTATGAAAGCGTATATACTAATTGTATGAGAGCGTATATACTAATTGTATAACAGCGTATATACTAATTGTATGAGAGCGTATATACTAATTGTATGAGAGCGTACATACTAATTGTATGAGAGCGTATATACTAATTGTATAACAGCGTATATACTAATTGTATAAGAGCGTATATACTAATTGTATAACAGCGTATATACTAATTGTATAACAGCGTATATACTAATTGTATGAGAGCGTATATACTAATTGTATGAGAGCGTATATACTAATTGTATAACAGCGTATATACTAATTGTATAACAACGTATATACTAATTGTATGAGAGCGTATATACTAATTGTATAACAGCGTATATACTAATTGTATGAGAGCGTATATACTAATTGTATAACAGCGTATATACTAATTGTATAACAGCGTATATACTAATTGTATGAGAGCGTATATACTAATTGTATAACAGCGTATATACTAATTGTATGAGAGCGTATATACTAATTGTATGAGAGCGTATATACTAATTGTATAACAGCGTATATACTAATTGTATGAGAGCGTATATACTAATTGTATAACAGCGTGTATACTAATTGTATGAGAGCGTATATACTAATTGTATGAGAGCGTATATACTAATTGTATGAGAGCGTATATACTAATTGTATGAGAGCGTATATACTAATTGTATGAGAGCGTGTATACTAATTGTATGAGAGCGTATATACTAATTGTATAACAGCGTATATACTAATTGTATAACAGCGTATATACTAATTGTATGAGAGCGTATATACTAATTGTATAACAGCGTATATACTAATTGTATAACAGCGTATATACTAATTGTATGAGAGCGTATATACTAATTGTATGAGAGCGTATATACTAATTGTATGAGAGCGTATATACTAATTGTATAACAGCGTATATACTAATTGTATGAGAGCGTGTATACTAATTGTATGAGAGCGTATATACTAATTGTATAACAGCGTGTATACTAATTGTATGAGAGCGTATATACTAATTGTATGAGATCGTATATACTAATTGTATGAGAGCGTATATACTAATTGTATGAGAGCGTATATACTAATTGTATGAGAGCGTATATACTAATTGTATGAGAGCGTATATACTAATTGTATGAGAGCGTATATACTAATTGTATAACAGCGTATATACTAATTGTATAACTGCGTATATACTAATTGTATGAGAGCGTATATACTAATTGTATAACAGCGTATATACTAATTGTATGAGAGCGTATATACTAATTGTATGAGAGCGTATATACTAATTGTATGAGAGCGTATATACTAATTGTATAACAGCGTATATACTAATTGTATAACAGCGTATATACTAATTGTATGAGAGAGTATATACTAATTGTATGAGAGCGTATATACTAATTGTATGAGAGCGTATATACTAATTGTATAACAGCGTATATACTAATTGTATGAGAGCGTATATACTAATTGTATGAGAGCGTATATACTAATTGTATAACAGCGTATATACTAATTGTATGAGAGCGTATATACTAATTGTATGAGAGCGTATATACTAATTGTATGAGAGCGTATATACTAATTGTATAACAGCGTATATACTAATTGTATAAGAGAGTATATACTAATTGTATAACAGCGTGTATACTAATTGTATAACAGCGTATATACTAATTGTATGAGAGCGTATATACTAATTGTATGAGAGCGTATATACTAATTGTATAACAGCGTATATACTAATTGTATGAGAGCGTGTATACTAATTGTATAACAGCGTGTATACTAATTGTATAACAGCGTATATACTAATTGTATGAGAGCGTATATACTAATTGTATGAGAGCGTATATACTAATTGTATAACAGCGTATATACTAATTGTATGAGAGCGTATATACTAATTGTATGAGAGCGTATATACTAATTGTATGAGAGCGTATATACTAATTGTATGAGAGCGTATATACTAATTGTATGAGAGCGTGTATACTAATTGTATGAGAGCGTATATACTAATTGTATGAGAGCGTATATACTAATTGTATGAGAGCGTATATACTAATTGTATGAGAGCGTGTATACTAATTGTATGAGAGCGTATATACTAATTGTATGAGAGCGTATATACTAATTGTATAACAGCGTATATACTAATTGTATAACAGCGTGTATACTAATTGTATAACAGCGTATATACTAATTGTATGAGAGCGTATATACTAATTGTATGAGAGCGTATATACTAATTGTATGAGAGCGTATATACTAATTGTATAACAGCGTATATACTAATTGTATAACAGCGTGTATACTAATTGTATAACAGCGTATATACTAATTGTATGAGAGCGTATATACTAATTGTATGAGAGCGTATATACTTATTGTATAACAGCGTATATACTAATTGTATGAGAGCGTGTATACTAATTGTATAACAGCGTGTATACTAATTGTATAACAGCGTATATACTAATTGTATGAGAGCGTATATACTAATTGTATGAGAGCGTATATACTAATTGTATAACAGCGTATATACTAATTGTATGAGAGCGTACATACTAATTGTATGAGAGCGTATATACTAATTGTATGAGAGCGTATATACTAATTGTATGAGAGCGTATATACTAATTGTATAACAGCGTATATACTAATTGTATGAGAGCGTATATACTAATTGTATAACAGCGTATATACTAATTGTATGAGAGCGTATATACTAATTGTATGAGAGCGTATATACTAATTGTATAACAGCGTATATACTAATTGTATGAGAGCGTATATACTAATTGTATAACAGCGTATATACTAATTGTATGAGAGCGTATATACTAATTGTATGAGAGCGTATATACTAATTGTATGAGAGCGTATATACTAATTGTATGAGAGCGTATATACTAATTGTATGAGAGCGTATATACTAATTGTATAACAGCGTATATACTAATTGTATGAGAGCGTATATACTAATTGTATAACAGCGTATATACTAATTGTATGAGAGCGTATATACTAATTGTATGAGAGCGTATATACTAATTGTATGAGAGCGTATATACTAATTGTATGAGAGCGTATATACTAATTGTATGAGAGCGAATATACTAATTGTATAACAGCGTATATACTAATTGTATGAGAGCGTATATACTAATTGTATGAGAGCGTGTATACTAATTGTATGATAGCGTATATACTAATTGTATGAGAGCGTATATACTAATTGTATGAGAGCGTATATACTAATTGTATGAGAGCGTATATACTAATTGTATGAGAGCGTATATACTAATTGTATGAGAGCGTATATACTAATTGTATAACAGCGTATATACTAATTGTATGAGAGCGTATATACTAATTGTATAACAGCGTATATACTAATTGTATGAGAGCGTATATACTAATTGTATAACAACGTATATACTAATTGTATGAGAGCGTATATACTAATTGTATGAGAGCGTATATACTAATTGTATGAGAGCGTATATACTAATTGTATGAGAGCGTATATACTAATTGTATGAGAGCGTATATACTAATTGTATAACAGCGTATATACTAATTGTATAAGAGAGTATATACTAATTGTATAACAGCGTATATACTAATTGTATAACAACGTATATACTAATTGTATGAGAGCGTATATACTAATTGTATGAGAGCGTATATACTAATTGTATAACAGCGTATATACTAATTGTATGAGAGCGTATATACTAATTGTATAACAGCATATATACTAATTGTATAACAGCGTATATACTAATTGTATGAGAGCGTATATACTAATTGTATGAGAGCGTATATACTAATTGTATAACAGCGTATATACTAATTGTATGAGAGCGTGTATACTAATTGTATAACAGCGTGTATACTAATTGTATAACAGCGTATATACTAATTGTATGAGAGCGTATATACTAATTGTATAACAGCGTATATACTAATTGTATGAGAGCGTATATACTAATTGTATGAGAGCGTGTATACTAATTGTATAACAGCGTGTATACTAATTGTATAACAGCGTATATACTAATTGTATGAGAGCGTATATACTAATTGTATGAGAGCGTATATACTAATTGTATAACAGCGTATATACTAATTGTATGAGAGCGTGTATACTAATTGTATAACAGCGTGTATACTAATTGTATAACAGCGTATATACTAATTGTATGAGAGCGTATATACTAATTGTATGAGAGCGTATATACTAATTGTATAACAGCGTATATACTAATTGTATGAGAGCGTACATACTAATTGTATGAGAGCGTATATACTAATTGTATAACAGCGTATATACTAATTGTATGAGAGCGTATATACTAATTGTATAACAGCGTATATACTAATTGTATGAGAGCGTATATACTAATTGTATGAGAGCGTATATACTAATTGTATGAGAGCGTATATACTAATTGTATGAGAGCGTATATACTAATTGTATGAGAGCGTATATACTAATTGTATAACAGCGTATATACTAATTGTATGAGAGCGTATATACTAATTGTATAACAGCGTATATACTAATTGTATAACAGCGTATATACTAATTGTATGAGAGCGTATATACTAATTGTATGAGAGCGTATATACTAATTGTATGAGAGCGTATATACTAATTGTATAACAGCGTATATACTAATTGTATAACAGCGTATATACTAATTGTATGAGAGCGTATATACTAATTGTATAACAGCGTATATACTAATTGTATGAGAGCGTATATACTAATTGTATAACAGCGTGTATACTAATTGTATGAGAGCGTATATACTAATTGTATGAGAGCGTGTATACTAATTGTATAACAGCGTATATACTAATTGTATGAGAGCGTATATACTAATTGTATGAGAGCGTATATACTAATTGTATGAGAGCGTGTATACTAATTGTATAACAGCGTGTATACTAATTGTATAACAGCGTATATACTAATTGTATGAGAGCGTATATACTAATTGTATGAGAGCGTATATACTAATTGTATAACAGCGTGTATACTAATTGTATGAGAGCGTATATACTAATTGTATGAGAGCGTGTATACTAATTGTATAACAGCGTATATACTAATTGTATGAGAGCGTATATACTAATTGTATAACAACGTATATACTAATTTTATGAGAGCGTGTATACTAATTGTATGAGAGCGTATATACTAATTGTATGAGAGCGTATATACTAATTGTATGAGAGAGTATATACTAATTGTATAACAGCGTATATACTAATTGTATGAGAGCGTATATACTAATTGTATAACAACGTATATACTAATTGTATGAGAGCGTGTATACTAATTGTATGAGAGCGTATATACTAATTGTATGAGAGCGTATATACTAATTGTATGAGAGCGTATATACTAATTGTATGAGAGCGTATATACTAATTGTATGAGAGCGTGTATACTAATTGTATGAGAGCGTATATACTAATTGTATAACAGCGTATATACTAATTGTATAACAGCGTATATACTAATTGTATGAGAGCGTATATACTAATTGTATGAGAGCGTATATACTAATTGTATGAGAGCGTATATACTAATTGTATGAGAGCGTGTATACTAATTGTATGAGAGCGTATATACTAATTGTATAACAGCGTATATACTAATTGTATGAGAGCGTACACAGTTAGAAAAATATGGTACTAGAGGGTGTTTGAAAAGGATACAGTCGTTGTCCCCCAGATGCCACATATATGTGGCTTTTTGAGAATGACCTACGGGACCATAGCTTTGTTCCATTTGAAAACGAGCTCATGTACCATTTGAAAATAGCTAATGTACCATTTGAAAACGAGCTCATGTACCATTTGAAAAGGGCTCATGTACCATTTGAAAACGAGCTAATGTACCATTTGATAACGAGCTCATGTACCATTTGAAAACGAGCTCATGTACCATTTGAAAACGAGCTATTGTACCATTTGAAAACGAGCTATTGTACCATTTGAAAACGAGCTCATGTACCATTTGAAAACGAGCTAATGTACCATTTGAAAAAGAGCTCATGTACCATTTGAAAACGAGCTAATGTACCATTTGAAAACGAGCTCATGTACCATATGAAAACGAGCTCATGTACCATTTGAAAACGAGCTCATGTACCATTTGAAAACGAGCTATTGTACCATTTGAAAACGAGCTATTGTACCATTTGAAAACGAGCTCATGTACCATTTGAAAACGAGCTATTGTACCATTTGAAAACGAGCTAATGTACCATTTGAAAACGAGCTCATGTACCATTTGAAAACGAGCTCATGTACCATTTGAAAACGAGCTATTGTACCATTTGAAAACGAGCTATTGTACCATTTGAACAAGGGCTAATGTACCATTTGAAAACAAGCTAAAGTACCATCTGAACAAGGGCTAATGTAACATCTGAACTAGGGTTAATGTTCCATTTTAAAACGAGCTAATATACCTACAATAAGCAAGTGCAGCATTAGAAAATTGTTTATTGTAATATTTTATATCTGGAACCAGTTACAATATTTAATATATACTATATAAACAATAATATATAATAGTAATATATATGTATATAATTAAATAATTAGATAATGAATGAAATAAGATATATTAATTTGTATATATATTTTTTTTATTAAATTTAACAATTTTGTAGTTTTAAATTCTATACAAATTTAATTATTTATAAAATACATGTATTATAAATATTAGATGGGTATTTAATGTTAAACAATTGGTATATGATAAAATATACATTAAAGGCATATCATTAAAGGCATTAAATAAATCATTATTTATATAAATGATTTGATTCTCACATATTATTGTGCACTGTCCATCTCTCCAAAATATCATTGGAGCTTTAGTAATACCCTGTGTAAAAGAAATATTGATTAATATATATATATATATATATATATATATATATAAAATCTCTAATTATATGTTCTAGATAATAAATAAATATTGAAAATATAACATATAATACAGTAGAAAATATAAGTGTTTACACTTTAAAAAGTGTGCCCGAAAAACGGCACAGATATCGAAAGTGTGTCCAAATCTACGACCACCTATCCAGATGGGCACAGAGTGTGCCCAAACATTCTGATTAAAGGGCACAGATAAAGGCACAGATATTTACCGTGTAAAACCAAAAGTATGCCTATTTTATAATAAATAAGTACATTCACCAATGATTATACTATAATATTTAGTAAACATTTAAAATTAACAGAATAAATTTTTTAGTAGAAACATGGCGGGATCTGAATATAGAATGTTTATTTGATAATAAAAAGCTAAAATAGCTACTATATCAGATCTCGTCATAACAAAAAAGGATGGCAAAGAAATAGCGAACAAATTCGCCGAAATATAAAGGGATTAACATTAAACGGCGAATTTAAAAGAGTTAGTATTATTTTGTATTAATTATAAAACTTCGTGATTGATTTAATAATTATATATTAACTATAATTTATCAAACTATTAATATTGAAACCTAACCATTGAAGTAATAATTATATATGAACTATAATTTATATATAATATTCTATCACACATTTGTGAAGTGATTCGCGTATAATTATTATAATAATAAAATATTACAAATATATTACGAATATATACATAATTTATTTAACTGATTTGAATTAATATTAATAATAATAATAATAATACTAATTGTTGATAACAATCCTAGTTTGTAATTAATCTAATTATAATAGTTGTTACAACATTTTATTTCAATATTTTGATGAAGTAGAGAAAATTACAACAAAAAGTAGTAGTTTTATAATCGTGCGTTAACGATTATTTCGATCGTTGTTAATTAAATACTTATAGAAACTACAATACATTACACAATTATTATTATAATACTATTACAAAACTAGTTTTTACATTGTAAATTAGTTTAAATAAATTGTGGGATATAGGTAGGAATATAATGAATAAATATTAAAATTTATATATTTCTTTAAAGAAATAAATACACAAATACAACATAAAGTATATTTATTAATTTAATTGTTTTAACATAACATATATTATATTTTTATATAATACATAAATCCCTATAATTATATTTAAACTCCGGATTAAACCGTTTTATATATATATATATATATATTATGAAATATTTATAATTTACAAAAATATTTATTAAATTATTTAATATATATAGCTTTATACCAGCTTATATAATTATTTTATAATATATGAATATATTTAATATATAGCTAGTAATATTATAATTTATATGTACTAATTTATTATAATTTATATGATATAATAAACTTATGGTGATAAATGTTACAATTTAAAATGTTATCGTGGTTTTTTAAATTTGACTTTTCATGATTTCAATTTTATAGCTGTATACCAGCTTATATAATTATTTTATAATATAATTATATATTTAATAAATAGTTAGTTATATTATAATTTATATGTACTAATTTATTATAATTTATATGATATAATAAACTTATGGTGATAAATGTTACAATTTAAAATGTTATCGTGGTTTTTTAAATTTGACTTTTCATGATTTCAATTGTATAGCTGTATACCAGCTTATATAATTATTTTATAATATAATTATATATTTAATAAATAGTTAGTTATATTATAATTTATATGTACTAATTTATTATAATTTATATGATATAATAAACTTATGGTGATAAATGTTACAATTTAAAATGTTATCGTGGTTTTTTTAATACTACTTTTCATGATTTCAATTGTATAGCTGTATACCAGCTTATATAATTATTTTATAATATATTTATATATTTAATAAATATTTAGTTATATTATAATTTATATGTACTAATTTATTATAATTTATATGATATAATAAACTTATGGTGTAAATGTTACAATTTAAAATGTTATCGTGGTTTTTTAAATTCTACTTTTCATGATTTCAATTGTATAGCTGTATACCAACTTATATAATTATTTTATAATATATGAATTAATTTAATATATAGCTAGTTATATTATAATTTATATGTACTAATTTATTATAATTTATATGATATAATAAACTTATGGTGATAAATGTTACAATTTAAAATGTTATCGTGGTTTTTTAAATTCTACTTTTCATGATTTCAATTGTATAGCTGTATACCAGCTTATATAATTATTTATTATGATATATTTATATTAGTTTTATTCATAAAATAATTAATTTTTGAATGTTTTATAGCAAAGATATCATTGGTGTATCTTGACAACTAAAGAAAAGTGATAAAGCAGAATTGATACAAGTTTAGTATATTTAATTTTAAATTAAATTTACATGTATCTGTCATTAATTTATTATTGTTTTATAGCTGGATTATAAGTGATACATCTTCAATATCAAGATGACTAAAGAAAAGAGAAAGAAAAAAAATTGATCAAACAAACATATTGTTATCTAGAATTCCTTGGAGTATTAAGTATATATATAAATGATAATTATCTCAAAAATCGTTAAAAAAAATGTTATATAATTATTAAAACCTTTTTATGTTGGAAATTATTATACATAATGTTTAGTATATGATGTAAATATGAGGAGTATATTTATATAAAGAATAGATAAGTCATATTACAGTCACACACACAGTTGCTCTCTGAACGACATATAATACATTATTTTAATAATAATTAATTATATTTTAAAGTAAAATAATTTGTGAAAAACAAATGAAATGAGAACACCCCTTAATAATAATAATTATAGACATTAATTGAATATTAACATTATATTTATCTGAAATCGTGTTATCCTCTTCATCTGAAGATGTCGATGTGATTCTGAGTATCTTGTATCTGTATAACATAATTAAGATAATAATTTAACATTATATTTATATATATATTTGTTGATAATAAAGAGTATAAAACATATTGTTATCTAGAATTCCTAGGAGAATTAGGTATATATATATATAAATGATAATTATCTCAAAAAATGTTATATAATTATTAAAACCTTTTTATGTTGGTAATTATTATACACAATGTTTAGTATATGATGTAAATATAAGGAGTATGTTTATATAAAAAATAGATAAGTCAATTACAATCACACACATTTAATACATTATTTTAATAATAATTAATTATATTTTAAAGTAAAATAATTTGTGAAAAACAAATGAAATAAGCACACCCCTTAATAATAATAATTATAGACATTAATTGAATATTAACATTATATTTATCTGAAATTGTGTTATCCTCTTCATCTGAAATGTCGATGTGATTCTGAGTATCTTGTATCTGTATAACATAATTAAGATAATAATTTAACATTATATTTATATATATATATTTGTTGATAATAAAGAGTATAAAACATATTGTTATCTAGAATTCCTAGGAGTAGGTTTTCCTATTAGGTATATATATATAAATGATAATTATCTCAAAAAATGTTATATAATTATTAAAACCTTTTTATGTTGGTAATTATTATACATAATGTTTAGTATATGATGTAAATATAAGGAGTATGTTTATATAAAAAATAGATAAGTCACATTACAATCACACACATTCAGGGTTGGACGAGATTGGGTTTTTGGGTTTAAACCTATTGATATTTTTTGTGGTTTTTGTGGTTTTTCGATTTTTTATATTAATAAATTATACATTTAATAATTGTAATTCTAATAGATAATATATATTACATTATGTAACTAATTCTAGATTGTAAGAAAATATATAAATAATGTTATACAATTTATATAATATTAAAATATGAATATCATAAATAGTATTACCTCCTTTGTATTACTATTAAAAATCAAATTCTATAGAATAAATATAATATTTGTAATTGACATTTTAATTAAATAGAAAATAATAAAAATACAATTTCATAGAAATTGATTCAATAAAAAATATTTTATTACAATTCTATAGAATAAAATTATATACAAAAATAATACAATAGAAAATATTAAAAAATTATATAAAAAATAAGGTATTTTTATGATTTTGATATCCCTGTTTTTATATATTAAATTAATATACTTCATTCTTGTGTATTATACAATACATTAATAATAAACTATATTTTTATCAATTTGTATAATAAACTATACTTTTATTAATCATTTTTAAAATTAAAAGGATAGAATGATTTTATACCTTTAAATTGTTTATGAAAAACCTCAGTAAAACCCAAAAACCACAGCAACATATTTTGGATTTTTGGGTTTTTGCCATCCCTGCACACATTTAATACATTATTTTAATAATAATTAATTATATTTTAAAGTAAAATAATTTGTGAAAAACAAATGAAATAAGCACACCCCTTAATAATAATAATTATAGACATTAATTGAATATTAACATTATATTTATCTGAAATCGTGTTATCCTCTTCATCTGAAATGTCGATGTGATTCTGAGTATCTTGTATCTGTATAACATAATTAAGATAATAATTTAACATTATATTTATATATATATATTTGTTGATAATAAAGAGTATAAAACATATTGTTATCTAGAATTCCTAGGAGTATTAGGTATATATATATAAATGATAATTATCTCAAAAAATGTTATATAATTATTAAAACCTTTTTTGTTGGTAATTATTATACATAATGTTTAGTATATGATGTAAATATAAGGAGTATGTTTATATAAAAAATAGATGTCACATTACAATCACACACATTTATACATTATTTTAATAATAATTAATTATATTTTAAAGTAAAATAATTTGTGAAAAACAAATGAAATGAGAACACCCCTTAATAATAATAATTATAGACATTAATTGAATATTAACATTATATTTATCTGAAATCGTGTTATCCTCTTCATCTGAAGATGTCGATGTGATTCTGATTATCTTGTATCTGTATAACATAATTAAGATAATAATTTAACATTATATTTATATATATATTTGTTGATAATAAAGAGTATAAAACATATTGTTATCTAGAATTCCTAGGAGTATTAGGTATATATATTTATAAATGATAATTATCTCAAAAAATTTTATATAATTATTAAAACCTTTTTATGTTGGTAATTATTATACACAATGTTTAGTATATGATGTAAATATAAGGAGTATGTTTATATAAAAAATAGATGTCACATTACAATCACACACATTTATACATTATTTTAATAATAATTAATTATATTTTAAAGTAAAATAATTTGTGAAAAACAAATGAAATGAGAACACCCCTTAATAATAATAATTATAGACATTAATTGAATATTAACATTATATTTATCTGAAATCGTGTTATCCTCTTCATCTGAAGATGTCGATGTGATTCTGAGTATCTTGTATCTGTATAACATAATTAAGATAATAATTTAACATTATATTTATATATATATTTGTTGATAATAAAGAGTATAAAACATATTGTTATCTAGAATTCCTAGGAGTATTAGGTATATATATTTATAAATGATAATTATCTCAAAAAATTTTATATAATTATTAAAACCTTTTTATGTTGGTAATTATTATACACAATGTTTAGTATATGATGTAAATATAAGGAATGCCAGTAATCTCGTACGAGGTAATCTGGTACAAGGTAATTTCGTACGACTTATTTAGTAATCTCGTACGACTTATTAAATTTAATTTATTTCATAATTATACAGTTCTTATACGAATATATATAATACAATATATTATATCAATATATAATAAGTTATTATATATAATCGTATAAAAACTGTATTATTATGAAATAAATTAAATTTAACAAGTCGTACGAAATTACTCGTACGAGATTACCTCGTACGAGGTTACTGGCTACCAATATAAGGAGTATGTTTATATAAAAAATAGATAAGTCACATTACAATCACACACATTTAATATATTATTTTAATAATTAATTATATTTTAAAGTAAAATAATTTGTGAAAAACAAATGAAATAAGCACACCCCTTAATAATAATAATTATAGACATTAATTGAATATTAACATTATATTTATCTGAAATCGTGTTATCCTCTTCATCTGAAATGTCGATGTGATTCTGAGTATCTTGTATCTGTATAACATAATTAAATTTAACTTTACAAATTGAGAAAATAAATGATGACATTATAATGATTATTAAAAATAAATAAATATGAAAAAAAATATGATGTAAATAATAATATTTTAATGATTTATAATTAAATATATAATTACAAATAAATATCAAAAATAGTTAAATATTATAAATACAAATTTATAAAAAATAATGATTGATGATAATATAATAAATAATTATAATTAAACATTATTATAATGTAATGAATAAAATTAATATAAATAATAATATTTTAATGATTTTTAATTAAATATATAATTACAAATGAATATAAAAAATAATGCAATATTATAAATACAAATTTATAATAAATAATGAATAAAATTAATATAAATACAAATATTTTACTGATTTATAATTAAATTTAAAATTACAAATGAATACACAAATATTTTAATATTAGAAATAAAACGTTATAAAAAATAATGATTAATGATACCTAAATAATTTTTTGAATAAAATCAATATAAATAATCATATTTTAATTTATAATCCTGAATATGTATATATTTCATATAATTTATGGTTATAATTTGCTAGTATTGAGTAAGTAAATTTTAACAAACATGTAAATAAAAGTTCCTGGCAGAAAGGGGATGTTGTATTATGAGTGTTATGACATATATAATTCCACATATGGATATAAATTACGTGCGCCTTAAATAGCTACTAATTAGATCGTATGCGGAAAATGAATATCAATATAAAAAAAATTATTTTATAATATTATATATATCGATTATTGTAAGATTAGATTAAATTAAAGCATTTACTTGTATTGGGTATCACGTATACACATAGTTGAACATAGAAGATCGTGAATAAATGTCCGCCATATTTTCGTCATCAAACTTTTGAATAATTTTGTAGATATTTTATAAATATTGTTTTATAACAATGATATATATATATCGAATATTAATAACAATTAGATTAACTAATATTAATTATTTGTTAATAGTATTACAAGAATTATAATATAACTAAATATGTATTTCACTTATAGGATTTATAGTAAAAAGCCTTAGGGTAAAAAGTATTAAAATATTTAATATTATTATAATTATATTATTAAACATTTTCAGAAATTATTATACATTTAATAAATGAGTTATAAATAACACTATTTCGATTAATCCATTAATTATATTTAAATATTATAATATATTAATTAATATAATAATGATCAATAGTAATATATATTATCAATATATATATATATATATATATGATCAAGAGAACTTTAAGATCAGATATATATATATATATATATATATATATATATATGAATATATCAATGACCTGAGATAGATACATTACACTTTTTTTTATAAATATAATTAATATATTGATAAATATGAATAGTATTTGTAATTATAACATTAATATATTAATATTGAAAATAACTTATAATTGTTATGTAATCATATTATTGTATATTTATTTATTAACTCCCATAACTGTATATGATCCCACATTTATCATGGTACAATATTGATACGGCATACTAATGTTAGTACGTTCCATTACCTCACTTATACGTCCCGGAACAAGTGTTCCAGTACGATTGTTCTAAAATATACTGCACAGTTCTGTAATATATTATTATAGTGTTCTGGAGTCGTATCAAGATATGGATGTACGGTAGTAGTACGCTGCGATGGAACATTATAGTATGATATGCTGGAACGTGACAGAATTATATGCTGGAACGTGACAGAATTATATGCTGGAACGTGACAGTACCTTATGCTGAAACGTGATAGTATGATATGCTGGAACGTAATAGTACATTATGCTGGAACGTATTAGTATGATATGCTGGAACGTAATAGTACATTATGCTGGAACGTATTAGTATGATATGCTGGAACGTAATAGTACATTATGCTGGAACGTAATAGTATGATATGCTGGAACGTAATAGTACATTATGCTGGAACGTATTAGTATGATATGCTGGAACGTAATAGTACATTATGCTGGAACGTAATAGTATGATATGCTGGAACGTAATATTACATTATGCTGGAACGTATTAGTATGATATGCTGGAACGTAATAGTACATTATGCTGGAACGTATTAGTATGATATGCTGGAACGTAATAGTACATTATGCCGGAACGTATTAGTATGATATGCTGGAACGTAATAGTACATTATGCTGGAACGTATTAGTATGATATGCTGGAACGTAATAGTACATTATGCTGGAACGTATTAGTATGATATGCTGGAACGTAATAGTACATTATGCTGGAACGTAATAGTATGATATGCTGGAACGTAATAGTACATTATGCTGGAACGTATTAGTATGATATGCTGGAACGTAATAGTACATTATGCTGGAACGTATTAGTATGATATGCTGGAACGTAATAGTACATTATGCTGGAACGTATTAGTATGATATGCTGGAACGTAATAGTACATTATGCTGGAACGTATTAGTATGATATGCTGGAACGTAATAGTACATTATGCTGGAACGTAATAGTATGATATACTGGAACGTAATAGTACATTATGCTGGAACGTATTAGTATGATATGCTGGAACGTAATAGTACATTATGCTGGAACGTATTAGTATGATATGCTGGAACGTAATAGTACATTATGCTGGAACGTATTAATATGATTATCATACGACTATGATATGATGGAACGTAATAGTACATTATGCTGGAACGTTATAGTATGATATGCTGGAACGTAATAGTATTATATGCTGGAACGTTTTAGTATGATATGCTGGAACGTATTAGTATGATATGCTGGAACGTAATAGTACATTATGCTGGAACGTATTAGTATGATATGCTGGAACGTAATAGTACATTATGCTGGAACGTAATAGTATGATATGCTGGAACGTAATAGTACATTATGCTGGAACGTATTAGTATGATATGCTGGAACGTAATAGTACATTATGCTGGAACGTATTAGTATGATATGCTGGAACGTAATAGTACATTATGCTGGAACGTATTAATATGATTATCATACGACTATGATATGATGGAACGTAATAGTACATTATGCTGGAACGTTATAGTATGATATTCTGGAACGTAATAGTATGATATGCTGGAACGTATTAGTATGATATGCTGGATATCTGCTAAATTATACTTTTTCCTAACATTTATTTTCGAAAATATTATAAATAATAAGTTTCAAATGACTTAATTATAATGCGAATAGTGCACATACATAGTAGTATTATCTAGTTTCTGAAAGACCGTTTAATTTAAAGTATAGGCAATATATTATATGTATATATATATTAATATAACAACGATATTTAAATTATTAGAGTTATTATGGTTACCATTAATATAATGATTATTGTAACTATAATTTGATTTACTAACATTTAATGTTTAAATGTTTATTTAAATAATTATTTAAACACATTCAAAATATTTCGTTTAAAATGACTTAATTATAATGCGAATATTCAATATTATATTGTACATACAAATAGTATTATATAGTTTATGAAAGACAGTTTAATTTAAAGTAGAAACAAAAATAAAATGTGTAGGATATATACCTATATATATAGGTATATATACCTATATATACCTATATATACCTATATCATGGTGATGATGATCATCTTCATCAATATAAAGAAAGTTTAGACACTTCGATGGTATAGGAATACCCTACATATAAATAAAGTAACACTACGTAAATTTGTATAGTAGTATAATAACTATAATAGTTACTATAATTATTATATATTGAATATAATATTTTAATTATAATAATAATAGGTATAACTATAATAGTAACTTAGTAACTTATATATATAAGTTACTAATACTATAGTATTATAGTCAAAGTTTTAATGAGTAAAACTAAGTAACCATTACTGTAATTATTGCAGTAATCAGGGGCGGATACAGGGGGGGGCTAGGGGGGCTCTAGCCCCCCCCCTCATGATCGTAAAATATATGATTTAAAAATAGATAATATGGTTAAATTAGCAAAACATTCAATATCAATTATAGGTAGGGTGAATCTTTAAATGGCCGATTGTATATACCATGTATTTTTCATTTAAAAATTAATCACAATCAAGTTGGAAAATGTGTCACTTCGTCCATGATTAAGTTTAAAGATTCGATTGCAGATTTAAGAAAATTTGAATCAATTATAGTTGATTTTTTTTATTTACCACAATAACTCTTTGGAAGAAAATTCTCGTTTTATTGCAGTGATAGAAAATAAGAAGCATGCTGCAATCAGCTATAATGCAAGTCAACAATAACATATCTAAGTACATTTAATGCAACAGAGAAACATTTAAATCAATATTAAAGGGGTATCCCACTATACTTGTATATAAGATTTTCCGGCAACTTACTTGAAATATTGTAACTTTAAAAAATTATTATATTAAGTTGTAATGGAATACTCCTATAAAGTTATTATATTTCAGGCAAGTTGCCGGAAAGTAAAGGGGTTTTCCCACTAAAATTGTAGTTAACTTGATAGAAAATGTTTTTAAAGTTAAAATATTTCCGGCAACTTGCCGGAAATATTTGTAGTGGGATACCCCCTTTAGATATAATCATTCTTTATAGAAGATAAAATATTTCATTACATGGTCATAATGAGTATTCTCTAGAATCTATAGATTAGTATACTGATCCACATTTTAATCTAGGAAATTTAAATGCACTTCTAAAACTATGTATAAACTCTGGAAATGATATATTAAAAGAACACTTATTAATGTGTAGTAAAAATGCTAAATACACTTCAAAAACAACACAGAATGAATTGATATTTGAATATGGTGAATATATTAAAGACAGAATAATTATTCTTCAATTATAATTGATGGTATAAAAAAAGCTAAATATTTTAGCTGATGAAACCATAGATGTATATAATACTGAACAAATGGCTTTATAAATTAGATATTATAATGGTAAGTGTATCATTGAAAAGTTGAATTATTTCATAGGATGTGAACATCTTAGTGGAGAAAGTAAAGCTAACTTGATTATGGATACACTAACTAAATCTGAATTAAATATTGAACATTTAAGAGGGTAAGGATACTATGGAGCAGGAAATATATCTGGAAAAATAAAAGGAGCGTCAACTATAATTCTGAATAAGAACACTAACTCTACACATGTATACTATAGATCACATGTATTAAATATATCAATAGTAGATGAATGCAAAATGTCGTTAATTCAAAATATGGTAAGCATATTATTAGAAATCTGCATATTTTTTAAATATTCTGCTAAGAGGCAGTTTATTAGAAGAAAATTTTACACAAATTTGTGTTGAATCTTCTAAAAAGAAATTAGTTAAAGTAAAACGAGATCGGTTGCCAGACATGATGCTTTGCGAGTATTTATCAAACTGTATCAAGCAATACTTGAAAAATTTTAGAAATATATGAAGATAAAACATGGAATTCAGAAAGTATAACAAAAGCTAACGGTCTTTACAATTCTATGATTAATACTCAATTTAGTATGTCATTAATTGTATGTAATAATTCAATTAATTTCATAGAAAAATTAACAAATGCTCTCCAGAGTAGGTCAATAGACGCATATAAGGCAAATCATGATATTCAAAGTGTAATTAAAGGGATACAAGTTTGTAGAGATAATATTGATGAAGTACAATTATAATGGAATGAAGAAGCGTCACATTTATTATCATATTCAAATGAAGGAATTTCTTTACCAAGGTTAAATAAAGACACCTGCTTCATCATCTGAAGAGTATTTAAAAAAAAGTAATATATATTCCATTCATGGATCATTTGATAATGGATATGAAAGAAGGATCCAATATATACATATTGTATATATCTCTTGGAGCATTATTAATTCCAAAAGTAATGAATGAAAACAAGGATTCATGAAAAGAAAATATATTAAAGTTTTATGAATTAGTAAAAGATGATTTACCAAAGATACATTTAATACAAACCGAATTGATTTGTTGGGAAGTTAAATGGACAGAAAATAAATATCTATAGATATAGGTATACCTAATACAATACAAATTGTTACGACCAGTACTCAAGTACTCGATAACATGGCAAGGTAAATTGAAATTATTAAATAATTTATAATTTATATATATTATTATATACATTTTTTCCTAATATCTATGAAATGCTTTTATTGATGGCTACTACTCCAGTTACCTTGTGTGAATGTGAACGTTCATTTAACCGATTAAGAATAATAAATACATATTTACCTTCGATTATGAGTGAAGATCAACTAAAAAGAATTTCTTTATATATACATAAAGACATAGAGATCGATTGTGATTATATTATTTCCAAATTTGAAATACGTAATCCAAGAATAATGCAATTGATTAATATATTGGATTAATAGTTTTTATTCAATAAAATATAAAATATTATTCTATTTAATTTAATATAGTATTTAATTTATATATCAATTGAATATTATCATAGTAGGAATCATAGTAGTTATCATAGTAGTCCTAAATATGTCTTATTTTAAAAATATACTTTTATTTGAATGTCAGCCCCCCCCTTGAAAAATTCCTGTATCCGCCCCTGGTAATTGAACTAATTATTTGTCAAGTTAATTAATTACTATCGATCATATATAATCTAATTATTAAGGTAAATGTAATAATTATATAATAAGATTACACAAATAGGTAAACTGTTGTATTACAAATTATAATATAAATCACAAATTATTCTTAAATATATAAATATAATAAACCTATAGGTTATATATATATATATTATAGATTATATATAATATAAATAGGATTATATATCCCGACTATAGTCGAGATATATCTCGACTATAGTTAGTCGTGTACTTAGGTGTACCTACCTTGCTAAATTTGGCAGTAATTGTAGTTCGAATCCCATGGGACACTGCAGTATTGGCATATTTTGTATCTTTTTACAATATAATTATGTTTTTAAATATATATATTTTTATATAAAATATATTTGATTCACAGTGAAATTCATACAGCTTGATGCGTGCATATATATGCCTACATATTATAATATAGTTATAATTATAGAGTTAACTCTATACGAAATATAATATATTTAGGCGTATATATATTGTATTGAATATTGTAATATTTGTAATCATCCCTACCAATTAATTATATCTACTCATGTTTTATATTAAAAAAAACTAGGTTTATCATTTAAACTATATTCCATAAATCAAATATGTTATATATATGAGGACATGTATCAAATATGTTATAGAGGTTATATATTAATACCGCATACAAATACCGGCATACCAATCTAAAGGGCTTCGCCCCTTATATGTATAGGGTATATCCCCACCTATTCCATAGAGTACCATTTTGAATATTAAATAATATAGGCTCCCAGCTAACAGTAAGAGCAGCATAATAGCAGCATAACAGCATATGTTATAGCCTCAAATGTTTACATTGTGCTATTATTCTGCCATTATGCTGCTATTAAATGTCTATTATGCTGCTATTAATTTGTCATGCTATTATACTGCTGTTATGCTGCTATTATGCTGCCATTGTGATAATATTATTTGCTATTAATTTTAAAAGTATATTATGATGCTATTATGCTGCTATTATTAGAATAGCAGCATAATAGCAGTATAATATATTTTAAAATTAATAGCAGCATAATAGCAGCATAATAGACATTTAATAGCAGCATAATGGCAGCATAATAACACAATGTAAACATTTGAGGCTATAACATATGCTGTTATGCTGCTATTATGCTGATATTACTGTTAGCTGGGCTACCATAACATATATTTCCTAAGGTACCATCATTTAAAAAACCCAGTGTACCATATCATTATATTACATTGAGTACCATTTTGAAAACTATATAATGTACCATTTCACATATATTTCATAATGTACCATAATTTAAACAACCTAATGTACCATTTACATTATATTATATAACGTACCATTTTGAAAACGCTGTATTGTACCATTTTTAATAAATTTCCTCATGTACCATTTTGAAAACGCTGTATTGTACCATTTTGAATAAATTTCCTAATGTACCATTTTGAAAACGCTGTATTGTACCATTTTTAATAAATTTCCTCATGTACCATTTTGAAAACGCTGTATTGTACCATTTTGAATAAATTTCCTAATGTACCATTTTGAAAACGCTGTATTGTACCATTTTTAATAAATTTCCTCATGTACCATTTTGAAAACGCTGTATTGTACCATTTCAAATAAATTTCCTAATGTACCATCTAGAAATACATTATAATTCAAATTAATATCCTCAGATGGTACATGAGCTAATGTACCATTTGAGAATCACCTCTTGTACCATATTTTCTAACTGTGTATATACTAATTGTATGAGAGCGTATATACTAATTGTATAACAGCGTATATACTAATTGTATGAGAGCGTATATACTAATTGTATGAGAGCGTATATACTAATTGTATAACAGCGTATATACTAATTGTATAACAGCGTATATACTAATTGTATGAGAGCGTATATACTAATTGTATAACAGCGTATATACTAATTGTATGAGAGCGTATATACTAATTGTATGAGAGCGTATATACTAATTGTATGAGAGAGTATATACTAATTGTATGAGAGCGTATATACTAATTGTATAACAGCGTATATACTAATTGTATGAGAGAGTATATACTAATTGTATGAGAGCGTATATACTAATTGTATGAGAGCGTATATACTAATTGTATGAAAGCGTATATACTAATTGTATGAGAGCGTATATACTAATTGTATAACAGCGTATATACTAATTGTATGAGAGCGTATATACTAATTGTATGAGAGCGTACATACTAATTGTATGAGAGCGTATATACTAATTGTATGAGAGCGTATATACTAATTGTATAACAGCGTATATACTAATTGTATAACAGCGTATATACTAATTGTATAACAGCGTATATACTAATTGTATAACAGCGTATATACTAATTGTATGAGAGCGTATATACTAATTGTATGAGAGCGTATATACTAATTGTATAAGAGAGTATATACTAATTGTATAACAGCGTATATACTAATTGTATAACAACGTATATACTAATTGTATGAGAGCGTATATACTAATTGTATGAGAGCGTATATACTAATTGTATAACAGCGTATATACTAATTGTATGAGAGCATATATACTAATTGTATGAGAGCGTATATACTAATTGTATAACAGCGTATATACTAATTGTATGAGAGCGTACATACTAATTGTATGAGAGCGTATATACTAATTGTATGAGAGCGTACATACTAATTGTATGAGAGCGTATATACTAATTGTATGAGAGCGTATATACTAATTGTATAACAGCGTATATACTAATTGTATAACAGCGTATATACTAATTGTATGAGAGCGTATATACTAATTGTATGAGAGCGTATATACTAATTGTATAAGAGAGTATATACTAATTGTATAACAGCGTATATACTAATTTTATAACAGCGTATATACTAATTGTATAACAGCGTATATACTAATTGTATGAGAGCGTATATACTAATTGTATGAGAGCGTACATACTAATTGTATGAGAGCGTATATACTAATTGTATGAGAGCGTATATACTAATTGTATAACAGCGTATATACTAATTGTATAACAGCGTATATACTAATTGTATGAGAGCGTATATACTAATTGTATGAGAGCGTATATACTAATTGTATAAGAGAGTATATACTAATTGTATAACAGCGTATATACTAATTGTATAACAACGTATATACTAATTGTATGAGAGCGTATATACTAATTGTATAACAGCGTATATACTAATTGTATAACAGCGTATATACTAATTGTATAACAGCGTATATACTAATTGTATAACAGCGTATATACTAATTGTATGAGAGCGTATATACTAATTGTATGAGAGCGTATATACTAATTGTATAAGAGAGTATATACTAATTGTATAACAGCGTATATACTAATTGTATAACAACGTATATACTAATTGTATGAGAGCGTATATACTAATTGTATAACAGCGTATATACTAATTTTATAACAGCGTATATACTAATTGTATAACAGCGTATATACTAATTGTATGAGAGCGTATATACTAATTGTATGAGAGCGTACATACTAATTGTATGAGAGCGTATATACTAATTGTATGAGAGCGTATATACTAATTGTATAACAGCGTATATACTAATTGTATAACAGCGTATATACTAATTGTATGAGAGCGTATATACTAATTGTATGAGAGCGTATATACTAATTGTATAAGAGAGTATATACTAATTGTATAACAGCGTATATACTAATTGTATAACAGCGTATATACTAATTGTATGAGAGCGTATATACTAATTGTATAACAGCGTGTATACTAATTGTATGAGAGCGTATATACTAATTGTATGAGAGCGTATATACTAATTGTATAACAGCGTATATACTAATTGTATAACAGCGAATATACTAATTGTATGAGAGCGTATATACTAATTTTATGAGAGCGTATATACTAATTGTATAACAGCGTATATACTAATTGTATGAGAGCGTGTATACTAATTGTATAACAGCGTGTATACTAATTGTATGAGAGCGTATATACTAATTGTATAACAGCGTATATACTAATTGTATGAGAGCGTGTATACTAATTGTATAACAGCGTGTATACTAATTGTATGAGAGCGTATATACTAATTGTATAACAGCGTATATACTAATTGTATGAGAGCGTATATACTAATTGTATGAGAGCGTATATACTAATTGTATGAGAGCGTATATACTAATTGTATGAGAGCGTATATACTAATTGTATGAGAGCGTATATACTAATTGTATAACAGCGTATATACTAATTGTATGAGAGCGTATATACTAATTGTATGATAGCGTATATACTAATTGTATGAGAGCGTATATACTAATTGTATAACAGCGTATATACTAATTGTATAACAGCGTATATACTAATTGTATGAGAGCGTATATACTAATTGTATAACAACGTGTATACTAATTGTATAACAGCGTATATACTAATTGTATGAGAGCGTGTATACTAATTGTATGAGAGCGTATATACTAATTGTATGAGAGCGTATATACTAATTGTATGAGAGCGTATATACTAATTGTATGCGAGCGTATATACTAATTGTATAACAGCGTATATACTAATTGTATGAGAGCGTATATACTAATTGTATGATAGCGTATATACTAATTGTATGAGAGCGTATATACTAATTGTATGAGAGCGTATATACTAATTGTATGAGAGCGTATATACTAATTGTATGAGAGCGTATATACTAATTGTATAACAGCGTATATACTAATTGTATAACAGCGTGTATACTAATTGTATGAGAGCGTATATACTAATTGTATGAGAGCGTGTATACTAATTGTATGAGAGCGTATATACTAATTGTATGAGAGCGTGTATACTAATTGTATAACAGCGTATATACTAATTGTATAACAGCGTATATACTAATTGTATGAGAGCGTATATACTAATTGTATGAGAGCGTATATACTAATTGTATGAGAGCGTATATACTAATTGTATGCGAGCGTATATACTAATTGTATAACAGCGTATATACTAATTGTATGAGAGCGTATATACTAATTGTATGATAGCGTATATACTAATTGTATGAGAGCGTATATACTAATTGTATGAGAGCGTATATACTAATTGTATGAGAGCGTATATACTAATTGTATGAGAGCGTATATACTAATTGTATAACAGCGTATATACTAATTGTATGAGAGCGTATATACTAATTGTATGATAGCGTATATACTAATTGTATGAGAGCGTATATACTAATTGTATAACAGCGTATATACTAATTGTATAACAGCGTATATACTAATTGTATGAGAGCGTATATACTAATTGTATAACAACGTGTATACTAATTGTATAACAGCGTATATACTAATTGTATGAGAGCGTATATACTAATTGTATGAGAGCGTATATACTAATTGTATGAGAGCGTATATACTAATTGTATGAGAGCGTATATACTAATTGTATGAGAGCGTATATACTAATTGTATGAGAGCGTATATACTAATTGTATGAGAGCGTATATACTAATTGTATAACAGCGTATATACTAATTGTATAACAGCGTGTATACTAATTGTATGAGAGCGTATATACTAATTGTATAACAGCGTATATACTAATTGTATGAGAGCGTATATACTAATTGTATAACAGCGTATATACTAATTGTATGAGAGCGTATATACTAATTGTATAACAGCGTATATACTAATTGTATAACAGCGTATATACTAATTGTATGAGAGCGTATATACTAATTGTATGAGAGCGTATATACTAATTGTATGAGAGCGTATATACTAATTGTATGAGAGCGTATATACTAATTGTATAACAGCGTATATACTAATTGTATAACAGCGTATATACTAATTGTATGAGAGCGTATATACAAATTATATAACAGCATATATACTAATTTTAAAACAGTGTATTTACTAATTGTTATTTTGAGAATTAAATTACGGTGTAGTATTTTCTTATAATTTACAAATTAATTTAAAAATATGTTATTAAAATATTAAGAAAATTAAATATTTAAAATTACATTTACATTATTTCCATTTAATCCATGTATATACATAATACAATACGTTATCAATACTACGTAGTTTATTACATTCGGAGTATTACACAACAATAGATATGGTGAACTTATATAACATTATCAGTATTCTGCTGCTAACCGCCGTGTGTAATGCCTGCACGTTAGTAATCTATACAATATATCGCGCATGCCTATACGATATCACGCATAACGTATAGTTTATTGTTATGTAATCATTAACAATATAAGAACATTATACAGTAGTGAATTTGTATATTTACTAATGTATATACTATATAATACATTATAGGATCAAGTATATGGTCATACTATAGTATTTATAAATAAGATAGATATTAAATAATTTAACAGCACTTTATTAATATAACAATTAGGATAATTTAGTAATAATACATGTGAATAAACGCTTCGAGGCATGCGTTAGTCCTACTTGTGACTACTCGCGTATACTTACGTAGACACGATAATGAATTTATATAGATTTGCAGTGCGCGTACTACGTACACATTGTGCAGTCGAGTGTGACGGCGATACTAGTGACTAGGTCTGATTAATCATAGTCATACAATATATATATATATGTATATATATATATATCAGATTTATTATTTCATGTTGTAAAAAAAGTATGGCATATTGGAGAAGTTAATAAATAAATCTGTTTTTGTTGTGAGAACTTAGTTATATTCTCATGGTATCAAAAATGTAAATATTAATAAATAAAATGTAATGAATAATAATATGTATTAATAAGCCAAATTCAAAATGTCTGGGTTCTATGGATCAGTGGGACAACCGAAAGCTAGTAAGCCAGAGTTCACGAGTGTGACTTCAGGCAGTTTTTGTTTTTATCTTGTATTTATCAAGAACTTAATAAACGATAAATAAAAATACAATAACACAATATTACTATTTATATTATATTGACCGGGGACCCTCATATGTATTTATAACATGTATAAGTATATGCAGGAACCATTTGTATCCGCTATTTGTATTGTATTCAATATATATATATTTGTGATTTCAATAAATAAATATTTTTATTTTTATTGATAATAAAAGATGTACAGTTATATAAGAAGTTATAGAAATGAGTTAAATTTTGATTGTCAAACTATAAATAGAATAGAATAGCTAAACATTACTATACTGGTAATAACTTCTAAATATTATGTAAGACCCTTTACTGGTCCGGGTGAGGTATGCACCAGTATTCTACATCTTGTGTAGATGACATTTTAGCCAAATGGGCAATGCAGGCAGTTATATATAAAAATAAATTCTCTTTAATTGAACATCTTCCTACTATAACAAATATATACCATTTATAACTAAGTATGTAAACTATGTAATATTCACATATACTTCCTGATCAACAATTTGACACATTATAAATTATAAATTGATTTAAATCTATATTTATCACTAAAAAGCTAATTGTATCAATTAATATTATATTAAATTATTACTTATAAATAACCATTACATAAAATACATTTATAAAATTATATTAAATATATTATATTGATCCTACAATTAGTATTATATTATATATTGTTGAAATTACTGAACCGTGGCATTCATTTGTCTTTAAATTCTATATTTTATTTCATAAACATTATATATATATATATATATATATATATATATGATTTATAATATAGTGTCAAAGATTTTCCAAAGGAAAGATATTGCACTTGTGTATATTTGTATCACCTAATAATTCGATATTGCCATCTAGCGGTATTATTCAGATAATAAGACATTTCTATATTTATTGTAATAGTAAATAATAAATTATATACAATATACATGTATATTGTATTATAATATGTATTTACATGATTTTAAAATGATAATATAATTATATAACAATAGAATACACTGATTAGTTATATTTAATATAAACAAATAAAATAAATGATAAATATATTGTTATAAATCTAATATTAAAAAAAACGACATGTATTGTATTATATTGTAATGATTTTAAATGTATGTATATAATTAGAAAACAAGAAATTTAAATACAAATATCACATGATTTAACATTTCATATACTATTTCGCCATCTAGTGTTAATATTGTTTTTTCATTTTAAATTTACATTTCGAGGTACTAGAGATAGATAGGGAGTGCAATATATTTACTTTGGAAAATCTTTGATAGTGTTTTGTATACATATATATTATTTAATAATATATATATATATATAGTATACATATATTCTGTATTATATTCTATAAGCATTATATGTGTATATATGCATATAGTAATGTAATATTGTGTACACGTGTGTTATTTATTTATTAGTATATACATTATATAAACATATTGATATTCATAATTGTGAAGTATTGTATATATTATATAACAGTGAGTAATAGTATTTACATTCAGACATTAGATACATTTAATTTCTATTTTTTTTTCATACAATAAAATATAAATGTTTAATTTATATTTATTTGTTTTATATATGTATGTATAGATTGTATTTTACTTTATTTATTTTTCTTAGTATTACTTATTTTAGTTTACATTATACATTTATTTATATATATATATATATTATACATACTAATTTTACATTATATTAATATATCATTTACATCTTAATTACATTACAGTTAATTATATGTATCATGTCACCTATTTCTAATTCAGATATTTACAATAAATTAAATTTATTAGAAAATACTATGAATTCGTTATCTACTATTACATATAATCAAGCTGATTCAATAGTTAATCTTGTCTAATAATACTAAATTATTAAATAAATCAACTTGTTAGGGAATATTATTTACAATAATAAAGATAATAGGCCTATTAATAAATCAGTTATTAAACTATCGGTTACATTAGATATTATTGAAAACAAGCAAGTTAAATTTATAGAAGAAATTACTTTCTTAGATAATAATATTGATATAGCTAATTATACAGTAGAATCTTTTTGTGATATAATACAAAATATAGATATAACTATTATATTAACTACTTTTTATCTGAAAAAGTAGAAAAACCTTGTTATAATCTAGATTTACAACGACAATTACTACCAACTGATACGACAATCCTAACTACGACCTGCAAACATACATTTACAGAATTTGAACGACCTACTATAACATATATCTATAACTTAATTGTTACAGCAAAGACAACATCTCCTTCTGACCCTATTCCACTGAAAATGACTAAAATACTGGCTTCTACACTAGCTCCCATTTAGAAACAGATAATTGATACTTCATTAATGACTGGTGAAATACCCAACAATTTAAAATACGCAATTATCAATCCTTACTTAAAAAAACCTGATTTAGATGTTGAAGTACTGAGTAATTATAGACCGGTATCTCAACTTCCATTACTTTCTAAAATTCTAGAAAAAATTGTAAACAAACAAATAATATCATACTTAAATACTTACGACTTACTAGACAGAAGACAAAACGCATTCCGCAAGAATCACAGTACAGAAACGACACTACTATCACTCTTTGATGACTTATACAAATCACTAGACAGCAACTTACCGATACAACTGATACTATTGGACTTATCTGCCGCTTTTGACACTATCGACATTGACATTTTAATAGAAAGACTTAGATCTATCGGTATAGGGAAGGTACCTATAGGTATATCAAATGGTTTTCAAATTTTATCCGGGGTCGGAGTTTTTCTATTAAAATAAACGAAACATTGTCACAATCTTATGCTATTAAATATGGAGTCCCACGGGGTTCCACTCTTTCTCCCATACTATTTTCCATTTATTTACTTCCACTCAACAAACTACTGACTAACTTCCCACACGTGAACTATAATCTTTACGCTGACGACATAGAATTACCCGCCCAATTCATTCACTCAATTAACTTACAATCATGTTTAACCACACTGCAAATTTGGCCTACAAAAATAATGTATTACTAAATCCAACAAAAACTGAACTCATCAACTTTATAACCAATTCCACGATCAATACTATAGTTCCACTAATAAATATAAATAACATAAATATAATACCGACTGAAAATACAAAATAATTAGGTTTCCACTTTACTAACAAACTCGACTTTACTAAACATATCAGTAAAATGAAACAAACTTCTTCCTTTCATATATATAATTTTAAAAAACTAAGACACTACTTAACCAAATAAACAGCTATATAATTCTATCAAATTCACTGATAATGTCTAGATTACTATACTGTAACTCTTTACTAGCCGGAGAAAACAAAACAGTTACTAACAATATTGACCGATTAGTAAATAGAACTACTAGAATTATTTTTAATCTAAAAAACACAGATTACACTACTAGCATTACGAACTTACGGAAATCACTAAACTGGCTACCTACAATTGACAACATCAACATGAAACTACTAACTATACTTTACAAAACTACAAAAACAACTCAACCTCATAATTTACATACTTTACTTCACAAACAAACCACTAACAGACAACTGAGACAAACATATATACTTGACATACCGAAAACACGATTACGAAAGTAGAGTAACAAACGATTTAGCTGGTGAGGTGCAACTCTCTGGAATAAACTTCCCCAATCCATACGCAAAGAAGATATGTCAATAACCACTTTCAAATATAAACTCAAGGAGTTATTTAAACATTCCCCACTAAAATACCACTTATCTAACCCTCTTTGAAATGTAATCGTGTTATTATATTATTATTATATTATTATTATATTTAAGAATGTTGTTTTATTATATTATTTTTACGGATGATCGTTAAATCATCCGGGAACCCACACATGTAAACTGTTCGACAAACAGTAAAACACATTGTAGAATGTTATATTAATATTTGTGTATAAATAAATACTATTACTACTACTACTACTACATTAAATACGAAATATATAGAATTAAAAAAATTAATATAGTTGAATCTGATAATATATTAAATAATAATAAAAGTGAAATTATTGTTAATAAAATAAACAAATATAATATATAATTCAAAAATGTATCAGATACAATTTATCTATTAAAGAATACAAATAAATTCAAGGGTACGAATTTATTTATCAACGATATTTTAACTAAAACAAACTAATATTTTTTATAATACACGTACTTTACAAAAAAAACGATAACATTTTAAATACCTGAACTTATAAAGGTTATATATAAATGAAAAATGTAGAAAATTATACGCACCAAGTCAATAACATAGAACAATAAGATTATTTATATATTTGTGTTTACTATGTCTGATGATCAATTGATTAAATCGCCTTTATTAAAGTATATTCCGTATTATAATGATAATGACTTAAGTATAAATACAACTAATATATTCACATAATGCACATAGTATAAAGATTCCATTCCATAACAAATATTCCATTCCATCTCTTATAATCCATGCATCTCATATGTTATCTAACCCCATTCTCCGTCCCAAAAATTAATAGCTCGTGCCCTTATTTATATCTGTTCTAAGCTATGGAATTCACTACCACCCTATATTAGATCCATAATATCGCATACAAAAATCAACACCTATATATAACAATTTATTTCAGGTGCAACCTGTAATACCAATATTGTTTGTCATTATTATATTATTTATTAATTTCCGTTATTATATTTATTTTATTTAAATACACTTTCAATTCAATTCAATTCAATTATAATTATATATTATAATTCAATATTAAAAATAAGTGAAGTATACCTTAATAGGTGTTGTTAATTAAAATAAAATATTATATGAAACCATCTAATATATATATATATATATATATATATATATGTGATAAATTATTGATTTTCTCCGACATAATAATATTATATTTAGTAAATGCAATATTATAATATTACATTTATATGTCAGTTAATTATAAATACAATATTAATATGTCGTATTCTATAATAAATACATACACCATAAATTACAGCTCACTGTACTGTTGGACTTGTAAACAAACTATCGAAAATGGGCTACTATTTTTACCTCAAACTTTCCATGGATCCAAATGTTTCATGGGAGGTTCGAATAATGTTGAATATAAGAAATGTAAAGATACAAATTGTTATACCCGAATCCAGTTATTCATAGACTTCCAGACGTATGGTAACTCCCCTTCTCTGTATGATATTAAGTTTGTAAAGGTTACTGATATTATATATAAATATATATATATATATATATCCTTATTTACTACCCTACCCCTTCATTTATTGCATAGCTATGCAATAAATAAAAGTCTAGACTTTAAACTATTCAGCGTCGTGCAGTAAGAATCCTTAATAAACTTAAACCTCGAATAATGATTTCCATCTCATCTCTGATGCATTCGCTTGGATGGTTAAAGTTCCGGCTAGTTTGCAAGTTCCGTATCCTTTGCATAACGCATCGATCCATCTATCGATCCATCTATCGAGCCAGCCCAAAATATCTCGCGAATCTTATTACTATATGCACGGACTATCGACCTCGTCGTGTTGGCTAGAGTATGATGCTCCACCAACCTATCACTACGACAGTATACGAGGAATCGGCATTTTCAGTTGCAACTCCTAAATGTTGGAATGCATTGCCGGCTGACATCAGACCAACTGAGTCTGAACTTTTGTTTAAACGTAAAGTATATACTTATTTTATTTCTTTATAACTGTATTATTTAATATTGTTCTTGTTCTTTTATATAGGAGATATACATATAATAATAATATGTATTTATTGAATCGCACATATAATAATATCGGATACAAATGGACCCCTCAAGAAGTCATAGACTTGTACATGTTATAAATAACTGTGAGGAGCCCCTGACAATACAAAACAAATAGTAACATTTTTTTTTCTTGTGTTTTTGATTTATCGTTTATTAAATTCTTGATAAATACAAGAGAAAAACAAGAACTATCTGGAGTCGAACCGGGACCTCTGGCTTACTAGCTTTTGGTTGTCCCACTGAGCCATCGACCCCAGACAAAATATATATATATATATATATATATATAAATATATATTGTTCTTGTTATTGTAATTATATTTATTTATGTTCAAATTGTTATACAATTCATTATTATTATATTATATGACGCCGATAAACATATGATGTTTTATAGTCAATAAACTATTTAATAATAATAATAATATATAGGGCACTCGATATATTCTCATTACCAACTAACCATTCCCATATATATATATATATATATATATATATATATATATATATATATATATATATATATATATATATATATACATAATGTAATATATAGAACTACAATTATTTATATATTATAATAATCATTATTAACAACATCATAATGTTATTTGAATATATTTTTTATAATGTTTGTATATATATATTTTAATATTTATAATACATAGAATTTAATTAAAAATGGAATATTATAGAGAATTGAATTATATATTTACTAACATAAATTTACAATATATTTATTTATTAAATGTAACATATATTTAAATTATTAAAGATTGTCTTTAGCAGAGATTGTTCTGATACCAAATATGAAATACTTACAAGAAATTTTGAAAGTTACTATACAATAATGTATAGTATAGTATACATTAATATATATACACATATATATATATATATATAATGTTAGAATTTAAATTATTTTTTTCTACCAATCTATACAACATATTAGTAATAACTTTTACATAAATAAATTGTTTAAAATAAATAAAAAGTAAATTTATATGGAAAACCTAACAAGATAATTGTTAAAATAATCAATAAAAATGTTTATTATAATTATTAAATGGAAAAGTATTGGATGTTATACAATATTAATAATATAATATATAATGTATCATACATACGTAATTTAATCTTATCATATATTATTTCCACTTTGATAACATCAAATAATGATAAAAACTCATATAACCTTGTAACCTTGTAACCAATTTGTTTAGACACTGCGATCAACATCAGTAATGAGTTTTCGGCGGTGTATCAATATTAATTATTATAAGCTATATTAAATAGATGTGTTTTCAATTTGACTTTAAAGGTGTGGTCAGAAACTATAGATCTAATTGAGTGAGGTATGGAGTTCCATAGTTTAGGTGATATTATAGAAAAAGAAGATTCCTGTTTTTTATTAAGTGATAAAGTTATTGGTATATTTAGTTTGTAATTATGTATTGTTCGTTGTGGTCGCGATGACTTGTAGTTCGTAAGTAGTTCAGTAAGATAGTCAGGTTTATTATTATGGGTGGCATGGTGGGTCAGTAGGAGTAATTTGTATTAATTTGTTTATTGTATGCGGTAAGGGATGGGTAGCCAGTGAATGGATTTTATATAAGGTGTGATATGATGTCTTGAGTATTTTGTTATCATGAAAATGGTTCTGATGGCTCTATATTGTAATTTAGTGAGCATTTTAATATTATAATAATTATAAATGTAAACACATATATAACAACATAAAATATAGTAATAACTAAAGTTATATAAATTGTTTATACATATTACATGAAAAATAAAAATGAAATAAAAAAGACACCTTAATAGAAATGAATATATAATAAATGATTTAAGTATTTTATTATAGATATTACAATTTTATATTTTACAATTAAAAGTTATAAAATAAATCCTATTTGGGAAAATAACAACATTTACAACAGTGTATTAGTGAATTTAAATAAGTCTTTGAAAGTAGTAATATAATGATGAGAGAAAAAATAAGATTTATAACATTTGCCATTATAAGCATCCAAATATATTAATTTCTTCTAAAATTATGAATCTCTTTTCAGAATACACTTCAATATAAGTATATAATTTCTTCAGCTGGATTAAAAATCTTGATTTTCAAGTTAACATTGAATATTCTGTTGGGTTATCTGTCAGCAAGCCAAATCATCTGACTGAGTCATTATTACTATTACGTTTGCTGACGTTGATACCAGGGGAAACTTTAACGAGTTTTTCATAATTGATATCTTCGTGGGATATTACAATGATATATTTGGTATTATAATTTTAAACTAATTTTAGGATATAATTTATATGAAAACAAATTGTAATTCAATTAACTTATGAAATTAATATATTCGAAGAATATAATTAAATTATAAACAATGTTGTTCATTCTTAATTTATAATATACACATCTAGTTTTTGTCAAAATATAGTACATTTATTAAACACAATTTAAAAGTGTTTTTTAAGTTGTATGACAAATACATTTTAAATATTAGGAATATTTTTAATGACGTAATATTGATATTAATTTAAATTATAATTTAGAGTTATAATTATTAACGTATTAATAAATACATAATTATTTAATACATATTTTATAAATTAAATTTTACAATTTATCTTGGTTTAACAAAAAATATATTGTACACTTTATCTTGATTTAAAAAAGTCTTAATTAAAAATAATAACGCATGTAATATTTCGTTTTCAAAATGATTATTATTTTAATTCTTCTAAACAAAATTGTTTATTAATAATAAATACAAGCTTACTCTATATATTTAGTAAATATATTTATACAATTTATATATATGTATGTATAAATTTACTATTAATATATATATATATATATATATATATATATATATATATATATATATTACACATTAGATAAATATTGACGCAATATATCTATATTAATACTTTATAGATGACAAAGATCTTATATATGGTAAATTTTGTATATAACACTAATGCGATTAACATAAATATCATATTAACCACGAATTCAATAACCCGTATATATACATATATATTAATTAACATCAATTACAATACTATTTAATGATGTGTTAAATAGTTAACTATACAAATACTTGTGTGTATGTGTGTGAATGATAATTAACCACATGAAGAACGCAACGATTGTTTCGGGGGAACGGGAAGTCATCATATTTATTGATCACGAGTAAATATATTAACATATTTTAATATTTAATAATTAAACTACATATTATTAATTAAAACATAGTATATTTTTAAATCAACATGTATATGTGAATATATTATATATATACGTATTAATCTAAATAATTTTGATATTAAATTTTGATTACATAATATAATTACAATATCTATTATAATTTATGATTATATTTAATGAATGATTACACTACAATATTTAATATTGTTATGTATTAATAAGGTAAAGAAATTTACGAGCAGACAACTTGTAAAGATGTGAACTACTGTAATAGAAAAGCTGTACCGGATATTATTATAAGCTTGGGTTATTACTAATGACTAACTTTACACATGTATCAGGTTTAGGTTGTAATGACAAATGTATGTAGAGCTCAGGATTATTTTGATAATTACTTTACAAAGTTACATATTCAATTAGAAATGTAGGTATCCTAAGAGATTAATACAATTAAAAATTGAAAAATGTCTTAAATTAATTATTAAATCATAATCTATTACTATTAATAAGGTACATTTTGATAAATATTATCTATAATATATATATATATATATATATATATATTAGTGTAGTTTATTTAATAAACATATTTTATACTATAGTAATAATTATATAATAAAAAAATTAATAATATTAAATAACAATCAGATTGACATATACAAAAATTATAATAAATGTATATGTTACAAAATATTATTATGATAAATATTTGTTATTTGTTTTTATTTGTTCTATTAATATACATATAACAGAATATATTCTCTTTTTAAATACAAGTAATAATGTAATAAAGCATAAACGGTACAATAAATTGACTGTACATATAATTATTAACTAAATAATTGTTTATAAATATGTAAACATCATAGATTTATAGTTTATCTAGATTGGTAATTATGTGCTTTTTCTTCAACATACATGGTACCTCGATTAAGGAATCTTAAGATGGCCGACCATCACATATAAAGTATTATTTAATCAAATTAAACGTTGTAATTATATTGCAATATAAATATATAATTTAAATACATATAAATGTTTATTTTTTTATTTTGTTTATGATTTTCGATTGTGTATACGTATTAATTTACATGTATGTGTATGTAGGTATATATATTCGATATTTATGCTATTATATATATATATATATATATATATATACTAATGTTAATATTAGATAATGTAGTTACTTAGTTACTTAGTCCCGTGACGTCGAACATCGCAGGGGGAGCACATTTCTTCTTCCGTAACACAACTTTTTCTATTCATCTCGATTCCATGGTTTTTCTAATAAATTACCTACGGACAGATGTGTATATCCGGTTAGGTCGTTAATCCAGTTTCTCTTTGGGCGACTTCTATTCCTCTTTCCTTCAACATATCATTGCATTATAGTTTTGCATACGTTGTCATGTCGACCTATGTGACCATAGAAACTGAGTTTTCTTTGTAAAACAATATCCAGAAGAGTCGTATTATGACCAATTCTCTTTTCGATTTCAGCTCGAACAAATTAATTAGTTTTATGCTCTCTGTAGCTTATTTAAAGTAGACGTCTAAAGGCTTTAGTTTCGAAGGCGGATATCCTTTTTTTTCTTGGTATAACGTCCACGTCTCGCATCCATACAAAAGTGTTGAGAGAACTAGTGATTTATATAGCTTACATTTTATTTTAAAAATAATTTCTTTGCTCCTCCAAATCTTTTCTAATTTCACCATTACTGATGTTGCCGTTGCAAGTCTTATACGGATTTCTTTTTTTGATATTGCATCATCGGATAGCGTAGCTCCTAAGTACTTGAAATTAGAAAATTCTCTACAGCTTTACCATACATTATAATATTAGGCGCTTCTGTTTTTCCATTAACTAAAGTTTTACTTTTGATATGTCTTATTTCCATTCCGAAAGACGTTGCTGCTTTTTCAAGTGAATCCGGTATACTTTGTAATTCCGCTTCCGAACCAGCCAACACATTTATATCGTCGGCAAACCTTAAATTAGATATTGGTCTCCCGCCTATTTGTATTGATAATTCATGATTTTGAAGTGTGACTTGCATTATTCTTTCCAAAAAATATATTGAATAGTTGCGGTGAAAGTAGGCAGCCTTGGCTTACCCCCACTTTAGTACAGAATGTAGGGCAAATTTGATTGGTAATTAACACAGAGCTGCTAGTTGACTCATAGAGGGATATTATTATGTTAATCAGTTCGGTATCTATTCCATACGATGTCATCGTATCCCATAGACCTTGGTGCCAAACCCTTTCGAATGCTTTTTTGAAATCAATAACATTTTGAAAAATTGGTCTTTGTTGCTCAATATATTTTTCCATAATTAATCTACAATTTAATATCTGTTCTGTCGTACTTCTGTTTTTCCGAAAACCTTCTATTTTAGACGGTTCAGTAGTATACGTAATAGTATTTTGCTTGAGTGGCTGATTATACTGATTATTCTATAATTTTTACAATTCTTCAGATCAACTTTCTTTGATAGTGGTATTATTAAGGATGTTGTCCATGCATCTGGCCATTTATTTATAGACCATATTTGGCATAAATCTGTTATAATTGAGTTAGTATTGGGCATCCTTCTTTAATAAGTTCACTTGACACATTATCTATCTATTTCCCATTTTTCAGCTTCTTTATAACATATTCGACTTCTGATTTTAGTATTAAAAAATTGTGACCTCTTTATTTGCGAGTGTTCGTTTGTAGTAAAGATATATCTGGATTAATGGGGTAATTATATAATTGTTTACAATATTCCGTCCATCTTTCCATCTTTGCCTTATCGTCTGCCAGTGGTGTTCCAGCTGTGTCTTTTATAATATATGTTTTTTTTCTAGCCAATCTTCTTTTGCTTTTTTCATACTTCTTCTAATCAGGTTATGTACCTTCCTGTATTCTTCTTTTAATTTGTCATTATTATTTTTCATAGCTCTCAATTCTCTTCTCTTATCTCATAAATCGAAAATATTATCCGTTATTCATGGTTGTATTTTGTTCCTGTATTTACCCAGAACTTGTTGCGCCGTCGATGTTATAGATTCTGCAATAATAGTGTATGTTTTATCTCTAGATAAAGTGTCAATATAAATAGATTTAAGTTTCTTTTCCAGTTCCTTTCTGTACTCTAAACATGTCTTAACATTTGATAATTTTTCTACGTCGTATTTAACTCTATTACTGTTTCCTGCTTTTGGTGTTCTTAGTTTTAATCTCATGTTACATAATACAAGATTATTATCGCTATTAATAACTGCTCTCGGGTAAGTTCTTGTTGAGGATTTATGAATGCTAGATTTGAACCGTTGCGGCATTAGAATGTATTCAATCTGATTATGTACAAGACCGTTTGGTGAATGCCATGTAGATTTTCTTGATTTTTCTGTGGTTGTAGTGTATTTGCTATATTGAAGCTATGTTTAGAAGCAAATTCCAGAAGTCTAAGTCCTCTTGGATTAGTTTTTCCCAAAGCAAACTTTCCAACTGCATACCTCCCAACATCATTTGTATTTCCCACTATAGCGTTCCAGTCACCCTGTACTATCAATAAATATTTTCTGTGTACCTTCAATATCATTTCCTCTAATTCCTCATAAAATATTTCAACTTCTTCATCTTCATAGTCACTTGTTGGAGCATATACTTCAATTATAGTGATATTCACAGGATGTGACGCCATTCTTAATGAAATCATCCTTTTCGATACTGCTTCGTAGTTTAAAATAGCTGACGTCAGTTCTTTTTTTCAATGAAAGCAAATGCTTGTTGGTGGTGTTTTTTCTGTACACTGTATATGATCTTATGACCTTTGTCTGTGACCTCTTCACTAGTGTTTTTCCATCTAGTTTCTGCCATACCAATGACATCCCATTTGTATCGGTATAATTATCTTATTAATTCATGCACTTTACCTATACCTCTTAGTGTTCTGACGTTCCATGTACCTATAGTAGTAATATGTTTTGGTAAATTTATTCTTCTTTTTGTTGAAGTCGATAATTGTTTGTTGTTGTGTGTTCTCTGTATGATATTATTATTATTATTCTATCCAGTATCTAACTTATGGTATCCATCCTGGAGTTTACCGATGGCATACGCGGTCGTTGGTATTCCGGGCCGCGACTGATCCGGCATTGATATAATAATATGTTGTAATTCCATGTGCTCTTTCTGTAGACTGATTAAGTCTAGCGGCGCCTGTTTCCTGCCTAAATTTAGATTTGTGATTATAGTTACATTCTCCTAGCCTTTGCCTACAAAAGCTAGACCTGCAAGGCAGCAGGTTTCCCCTAACTAAGTTTAGCACCACTGTCGAGTGGAGGTACAGGGATATGGCCACTGGTTGATTACCTGTTACTTGGAGCCATTAGTGAGGGTGAGTAGATGATTGAGGACCAGTGTTCCTACTCATGTCGCTACCGACATGCGACAAGCAGGTTTACAAAAGTACTACCTCTAATCAACTACACTATACCCCAATAATGTAGAGCTTCTGAATATCCTTTCGTTTAGTAAATATTTAGAAAATATATTTTGTGTCTATATTTTATAAGTTAATTATAATAATAGTTATTATTTATAAATGTATTATTATAGGCAGTATTATATCATAATGTAATATTTAATCATCAGGAACAGATTATTTGTTACCCTATTGTGTTAGCTGTACAGATGTGTTTGAAGATACTAATTACGATACACCGTGTGTAAGAGGAGGAGGTATTTATTATGTATATTAGATATAATATGATATAAATTCAATACATTATATGTATATATATATATATATATATATATATATTAAATAATAGGATTCTAGTTATAAAACAATTTATATCTATATTAAATTAAGGAATTAAATATATATATATATATATATATATATATATAACTCGGAAGGGTGTAAACAAAAATATTCGGAATATTAGAAATGAATATTTCAACCTCTTCATCATCGTATCGAGCCAAACTTAATAAAATATAATAAACGCAAACTAATAATAAAAATATGAATAAAATATTAAAATAAAACTGAATAAAATATAATAAACGCAAACTAATATTACAAAATGTATTCAATATTAAAATAAAACTAATAAAAACAATAAAATAAATGAACTATACAAGTCAACGATCGGGCTTCTTGAAATTATCATATTGGCATTTCCTCGGCGCATGGCTACATACATTTTTTGATAAATCCAGTTTATGGACTAATCTCTATTTTACATATGCTTATCAGCCTATCTTTTAGAAATAGCTAATTATATATTTATCAATTTGATCCCAAGTACATATATGAAACATATATGTTTCAGCAACAAAAGGGAGAAAAATAATAACTGCATCATAAAAATTATTAAAAATGTTCTTATCTTTATATTTTTCACGATCACCAGTAAAACCAACTAAAATTGCTGCACTTAAAATAGTAGTGTTCTGTAGCGGATAGGTGATTGATACATCGATGGCGGCTGATAAAGATCTAAATTTAATAAAACTCCCAAAGACAAGTTATTTACTGAAACATCTCTAGGTCTTCGAATAGTGCCTGGGGTAAAATTAGATGTTTCTAAAGGTGTGGATAAACCTGCTAAATTCAGTATATGATATTGAGTGTCTCGTACATAATTGCGCCTATTAGTACGTTCACTTCCAGTTCCACATATCATACTATGGTCTCCATAAATATAAATTAATGCTTTGTTAGAAGTTGGATATGTACGAGATATACAATAGAGATGTAAGCCTAACATATGTCTAAGAAGTATTCTAAATTCAATGCCATTAAAAGACAGTCCCATTGAGGGATTTGGGACGGCAAGTAACCATGTACCTGTATGATTTCCCTATAGCGAAAGTAGTCTAGCTTTATTTCGAGTACATTTACTTTTAAAATAAATAGGAGTACATAATTTACTCTGTAGGCCAATTCATTCATCTAGAATATATTATCATTTAAACAACCCAAATATACAATCTTAGAAATTAAATCCTTCAAAATACCATATATGTCTAATGAAATTGATAAATTTGAAATAAAAGGTATCGCTTGGCTTACAGAAAATAGATACGCTATTGGAGCTATGTTGCATGAAGAAATAATCCCTAGACCACTTCACGGATTGGAAGAGTATTCTGACACTATGAGTCTTAATCCAAGCTAGATTTGCACATTTTTTCAAGCGATTTTCTTCAAGTTCGAGTGTATTCAAGAATTATCATATTTATTAATAGAGTTAGATATGCATTTAGTAGGAGGATGTATAATAGCATAGTGAAATTTACAAATACATACGCATGAATAAATGAGGGGTAGTTCACACTGTGGGTTATCCATTTGTAAAATTACATGTTGCAATTTAATACAATTATTAACTTTAATATCGATGTGATTATTTATATATTTGGAAGTATTAATTTATGAACGAATAAATAAATTCCTTCTTCATATATCTTATCAATTGAATCAGGAAATATGTCATCAAAATTTGACCACCAAATATTACATTTGCTAATGTTAATTTCGAGATCTACATCTGAATAAACTTGTAGAACCAAGATCCAACGTTAATTTTACTTCATTTATATTTCCTACTATAATATCCTGATCTAAATAAAATAATGATAAGTTCAAATTAGGAAATTTGGTAATAATTATATCAGTAAGTATTTTTAAAGCTAATGAAAATAGTAATGGGCTGAGAGTATCACCTTGCTGAATACCTCTGGAGCTTAGAATAAAGTCATTGACTATGAATAATTTAGATTCTGGGAGAAGAGTAAATAATGTCTAATTTAAAAGGCCTGTAATATAAATATATATTTTCAATGATTTATTTCTAATAATATACTTTTTATAATTATTTTATTAACTTTATAATTTTACTTTATAATTGTATTACTTTTATTTTAAATGTATCGTATATTACTAATATTTGTGTGTAATTATTAAGTAAAAAGATTTTTTTAATTTAAAAATATTTTAAAAGTGATTCATAATTTTACAAAAGATTATCTATCAATTAGTATAAATATATAAATAATCAAATATATTTCACTCTAATTAATTATTGAAATTAATGAAAAGATTATTAATGTACATTTTTGTAAACATTTTGTATACATTAATAATTATTAAATTATAATTTAATTTAAGATTTTATTTTAAGAATATAATATTATTTTATAATAAAAATAATTGTTCTTAAAATATACATCCACATTTAAATAATAAAAAAGAAACATGTTCAATAATAGGTCCACAATAATATATATGTTTTTAAAATATTAAATAATACGAAAATATCCTTTTTGAAAATATTTATATTAACATTTAATAAATAGTATTATAATAAGTAATACGTGATCATATGTGATAATATATATTTTATAAATATACCGTATACTATATATTCTATTATACTATTATACTATTTATGTATAAGTTAACGTGAACATGTATCTTAACGTAGTATTATAAATACACATAACTAATATGTATAATATTCTGTTGTTATATAATGTATTGTATTCTATTATAATTTTAGAATATTATAATATTATATTACTATATAATTATTTACAATATAGGAGAACCTAAAAAGACTTTTAGAAACTACTGTAGTGGCGAGTGTTTTAGTGTAATGTATTTTAATATAAAGAACGTGGTTAGTTTATATTTATATTTATAATTATATAAAGACAAATTTAAATTTAATTCAATATTTTTAATTATATTTGATCTAATTTATTAAGTTTACATACATTTAATTGTAATTTATTAAAATATAAATGTCTATAAATAAGGAAAGTATAAAATACATTAAAATAAATTATATTTATATATATATGATTAAATGTTGTTTAATATAATTGTACTAAGATACATATATATTAATTATTACATATTTACATAAATAATTTCATCACACTTTTGATAATAAATGAAAATTTTAAATATTTACCAATTATATTTATTAACTATCGGTACAGTTCAAAATAGCGTATATACACATACATACATATATATATATATATATATATATATATATATAATTATTACCAGGTCGAGTTTGCTCGGCTATTCATAATATGTTTTTTCCACTCTTCTCGAATATCTATCGCGTTCGGAATCTCGATTAGTATGCAGAGGCTATCATCAACAAATTGATCTATTTATATTTTCCATGGTCTACCTTTACCACGCGTTCTATGACTATGATGACATGGTATAACCTCTGCTACAATTGCATCTTTTGCGCACCAACAGTGGTCTGAATCATTCTCTTTTGCGTTGTATTGTTGTATTTAACATCGGAGTAATTCCATACAGATACTTTATTATCGGATGATCTTTCTACTTTTTCAAAGCTACTCTCAGCATTCTGGTATAATTTTTCGGTAGAAGAGACGTAGAAGCATATCATCAGCTTATTCTACGTCTGTGGTATTTATAGCATTATGACGTTTGATCATTTTCTGTATAAGTGTAACACCTAGATCATATGTCTGGTCCAGTGATTTTCTTAGTATATAATTAAGACAGATAATCAAAAGGAAAGGTGTCAGTTTGTAGGATATCAGCAGTCATGTATAAACATTATGTATACTTATGTATACATCTGGCGATCGTACCTTTGATCGAGTATTACCGTATGCTATAATAGTGGTATTTACTGTTACTTCGGGTATACTGTATGCTATGAGATTCTCCTTCATCTTTCCATGATATTGAAAGCCTTTAACTAATCCATACATTTTAATTGTAGAGGAAGCCTTTTTGTATAATTTTCTTAAATTATTCTACTTATTATAGGTATTTCTCAAGTGGTTGATCTGATCGTTCTGAAACCATTTTGATTTTTACTAAGCAAGGGATTGATAATATGTATAATTATGAATAAGAGCATACTGTTATAAATGTTGGCTAAAGTAGATGTCAAAGTTATCCCGCGATAATTCTTTGTTGATTGATTGATCATTTATTTAAGCAAATACATAGCCGAAATATAATCGAAAGTATAAAGTATACATATTTGCTAACGATAACATACGTTATAGAAATAATGATTGATTGATAATTTATTTAAGCAAATACATAGCCGAAATATAATCGAAAGTATAAAGTATACATATTTGCTAACGATAACATACGTTATAGAAATAAACAAAGAATAATACGAAATTAAAAAATTAAATAAATTAAAACGTTTTACAGTTACCGTAAAAATTGAAAGTAGAAATAAATCATATAGTAAAAATAAACGAAAAATGATAAAAATAGAAATAAAATACTTTATTTTGTAAGTGGAATCGAAATAGTCAATTTCTACTTTAACTTTATAGAATTCTTCTTATCTTTGTACCCTGTTTTAGTAATACATGATTAGTTATATGGTTTAATATTTAAATGTTAAATTTTAAATATATTATAAACATAACATGTTAAAAATCAAATAAACCAATACTAGAATAAAACAAATACTAGAATGAAACAATTGTTTAAACAAATAATGTACTTACCAACATCTTTAATAATAATAGGTATTACTTTATTAATTTTATATTTTAATTGTATAATAAATTTGAAACATATATATATACAAACAGAACAAGTTACAAATAAAATAAACCAATATACCTATGCAAAAACAGTTAATAACAAAACATACCAATAATATTACGAAACAAACAATACCATCACAATGGGTTTTACGTTTATCACAATGCGTAATTTATATCACATTTTATTATATCATTATTTAATGAATTCCATATATTAACTGATCTATTATTACTTATATTTTTAATTGTATTATCATAATTATGTATTACATTTAATTTTTTACAATTACCTCTAGTTCTACAATTATTCGAAATATTAAGAATATCAGATATATTTATATCTGTATAATTATTTGAAATTTTAAAAATTGTGGCTAGATATATTTTTAATCCTATAAGTTCAAGTGATTCTAATGTAGGTGACCACATTATGGATGCATATTATAAAATTGGTCTGCAATACATTTTGTATGCATTTAATAATGCTCTAGGATTTTGTAGTAATGCATCTAAAAATTGAATTCAGAGAAAAATAAGCTTTTTTACAAATATAATCAATATGTTTAAATAAAAGGTTATTTTCAAATATTGTTCCTAAATCTTTATACAAATTAACGTTTTCTAATTGAATATTATATATAAAATATTGTGATGAGGTTACCTTGGTCATAACTGCATATTTTGATAATGAAATATTTAATTGCCATTTATTTGCCCATAGTGAAAATATATTTAAATTATTTTTTAAAAGAAATCTTTCAGTCTCAGATGCGTAAGAAAAATATATTTTTGTATCATTGGCAAATAAATCAATATGAATTTTTGAAGAGAATATACTAGGAAGATGATTACTATATAATACAAATAAAATTGGACTTAAACCGAACCTTGTGGTACTCCAGATTTTACAATAGAACTATTTGAAAAATAATTTCCAACCCGTGTAATTTGAGATCTATTCGATAACAAATTATAAAACCATTTTATTATTTTATTAGATATACCGTATGATTTTAATTTAAATAATAGTTTTTCATTAGAAACAACATCAAAAGCTTTGGCATAATCAATATATATTATATCTACATATTTTTTTATTATTCAATTCATTATACCAACATTTTAAACATTTTGTTAATTGTAATTCTGTGGAATTTCCACTTATAAAACCATATTGATATTTTGTTAATAAATTATTAGATTTTAAATAACAAATTAATTGTTTAGAAATAATATGTTCTAATACTCTACACATTATACATAATATTGAAATAGGCCTATACTTATTTGAATTTGATGGTTCACCCTTTTTAAAAATTGGTGTGATTATAGATTTTTTCAAAATTTTCGGTATAATACCCGATAAAGATGAATTAAAAATAATATATAAAGGCCTACATAATTCATTAGATAATAATTTTAACATAGAATATGGTATCCCATCAGTTTCGAATGTATGTGTAATTTTTAATCTATTTAACAATATTTTAATTATTTCAAGATTTAAATCAATATTATCAAATTTGTGTTTAGTTAAATTATAAAATTCGGGTAAATTTCCATTATCATTTTGTTGAATTGAACTAAAATATGAATTTAACGTATTTGCTTTGTCGTGATCTGAAAATAAAATATTATTATTTGATATATCAATTAGAGGAGATACTCCAGATTTTAAATGTAAATTTAATAAAATTAAATCATAAATTTATAAAACATTAATTTATTTTTTGAATTAATCTCTCTCTTAAAAGTTAAAGATTCTAATTCTTTGGATAATTTTTTTTTGCTTCTATCCAATTATATTTATATTGTATATTAGTTTTAGATTTTCGAAATACATTTTTTACTTGCTTCTTCAATTTCAATATATTCTTCGGAAGTACCTGTTTTATTGTATTATTTATATTAGGAATATGTGATATAAATAATTTATTTAGAACATTATTAAAATATTCTACTTTTTGTTGGATATTATAATCATTTGAATTTAGATATTCCCAATTAAATCTAGAAAGATGATATTTAATCAATTTTATATTAGCATTATTGAAATCAAAATTGTTTGATTATAAAATCTTTTTACATGGGTATTTTTCAATATTTACATTAAATGAAACAGAATAGTGGTCACTTATATTTTTGTATAATCCGAAATAGTCTAATTAAATATAAATATTAGATAGTAATTGCTTTTCATTAGTAAAAAGTAAATCAATTATATAATTATTACGTGTTGGTTTATTAATTAATTATGAAAATGAATTTTTAATAATCGAATCGTAAAGTAATGCATATTTTTGGGTAACTAGGAAATGTATATTCTTTCCAATTAACATTTGGAAAATTAAAATCTCCTATAATTATAGATGAATTATAATTTTGTTGGGTTATATCAAATAATTTACATATCTGTTCATGAGATACTTCATAACAATTTGGAGGTATATAAACACATATAATATTAAATGGAATTCTTGAATTAATTTTTAAATGTATATATTGAACATCTATGTGTGAAATAAAATTTCTTACGGGACATAAACTAGATTTACAAAATATCGCAACACCTCCTCTATGAATTAATTTATCGTATCTAAATAGTATATAATTTTTCCACTGATTAAATATAGAGAATCTCTAACATCTGCTATTAAGAATGTTTCGACTAAACATATAATGTCATATTTATTAGATGAAAGTAAAAATTCCAAAAAATTCATTTTATTTCTAATACTACGAACATTAGCATAATATAATTTAAATTGTTATTTTAATATTTTCATCTTTATTGCCGGTTAGTCATCTAGAACCTGTTGTTTTATTTTTATTTTTATTAATAATGGAATTTTTATAAGTAATATATAACAATTTCCATACACTAAAATTATCTTCGCCAATTTATATATTCCAGTCAATTTTATTATTTATAATATATCTTAGTTCATAGGAACTACTTCTAATATTATAAATACATTTGATAATTTGTTTACTTTTAATTAATTTATTTTTAACTAAATGGTATAATATCTGATGTCGTTCTAGTGATATTTCATCTAGAGATGTTCTAATGAATGAATTTTGTAGATCTCGTAATTTACATAATTAACATTTGATAAAATAATTTTTTTTGAGACCACATTATCTAAAATTAATTTTAATTTATTAAATGATAATTGAACTATTGATAATACACACGATTTATTAATATCTACGTAATATCTACTAAGTATTTAAAGTAATTAGTTTTATATTAGTTTTATCATTATTAGGAATATTTATATTGTGAATAATTATTTCATTATTTCTATCTATATTATTTTTAATAATATTTACTGATTTTACCAAATTGTCAGTATATGTATCAGAAGTAGTTACAGTAGAGGTTACATTAGCGGTTACATTAGTGTATGCTTTTTTATTACAATTAGCTTTCCTTTTTTTTGAAATTGTATGATACAATCATCATTTCATATATCGATTTTTGTCTCGTGTATTTTATACTTTGTTGCAGAAAACAAGATATATTTCTTTAAATTTTGTTATATTCCATACATCCACTGGTATCTCTTCAAGTCAAAATGATATTCCATTGTTTGTACTATGCATGGCTTTTGTTAGTTCAATCATTGTTAATATTCCAGTTTATATATATACAAATATATTTATGGAGTATCTATTATGGTATTAATCTCAAGGCCTGGAATATTAGGTTGAACACCTAGTAAATATGAAAATATTATGCTATAGCTTGATTCTTTCTTTGTAACTTTCTGTTATTATTTTGGCTTTGTCAATATTTTTCCTCCACTTTTTACATTTACTGCTTTCCATGCTAATGATGATTTCTTATTTACCTCTGTAGATATTTTGCCTATCTTTGGATTTTTTTGCATGTTAGTTATTTTGATAGATTAAAATGCGATGGATTTGAGTATTCATGATTCGTTATTTGCTGTGAATAGGCTGATAGTTATTTATAATTTGTTGGACTATAACAGGCGGTTATGGTTGTCATCGGATTTCCGTGTAAATAAGCTATCATAATTCTATCAGATACCATTTTGACTCTAATAAATGTTTTGTATGCTTTATTATTTAATAGTATACCGATTACACCCATTACTGAATTGCTATTATTTCTCCATGATGAACATTTGTACAATTTCCATTTACCTATTGAATGCTCTTTTGTGACAGAATCATTTATAATACGATGTTCTTGTATGCAGATAATATCGTGGCTAGTGTTTTCAGATAATGCTATCAGTTCTGATATGTTACCTTCCTTGTTTATTATGTGCACATAAAAAGCTGCATAGTAGGGATTTATTTCCTTTCAATAGCTTAATGTTATTGACACAGTATCTGAATTTTCCACTGCAACCTGGGTCGGTTTTGTAGGATACACTATTTATTCCGCACGACAAGAGATGCGTGATGAGTTTGTAGAATTGTGTGTTATGTTTGATTTCGGTAGCTAAATAAATTGTACTGTCATTATTACATACAAATTTGCGAAACCATGCTCGGGTGGCTAAACAGATACCATGACTTGTCAAGTGGCAACCTTGATTTTGTTCGGCATAGCTTATTGGTTATTCGCAGCTAATTATTATAGCTAATTGAATTTCCCCTATCCGCAACCTGGAGAGCCGGTGGATTGGAGTTATCATCACCATATAAATTCATCACGTTTCGCTTCGGATACATATGATGACATATGGGCCGAGGATCTTGAGGAAACTAAGTTATCCACAAAAGCAACTGTATATATATATATATAAATATATATATATATATATATATATATATATATATATTATAGTAGTATGACTAAACAATAGTGGTGTATATAATCACACGTACTTATACAGACGAGATTCGAAAGAGGATGCTATGGGAATTATTTAAAAAATCCTATCGAAATATTAAATCAGATGGAACAACCAATGGAATTCACTTCTTTGGGCTTTTCTTATCCTAACGGACATGGTAATTATAATCTTAATAATATAAAAATGTATTGTCTAACCGAAAACGTTAGACGTGTATAAGCGTTATATATATAACAAAAATAAATGAATTATAATCATAACAATTAAGTAACACAATATGATATGGTAGTCCATACATCATATGTAAGACTGTTCTCTACTTCGGAGTAGAAAGAGTAAAAGCAATATTATCATACATAGATGAGACAAGTGTCACAGCAAGCTTCATCAGCTCACATTTACGATACGGACGTATGTGGTAGATAGGATATTGACTCTAATGGATAGATATTCTGTAACTCCCATATATATCGACTTTAGTATACTTAATGATATAAAGTCATTACATTAAATATTTATAATATATTAACATATTATTAACGTAAATTAAGTATGTGTAATCAATTATTATATATATATTTATATATACATTCATTTATGTTTAATATAGGACGGAACTTATGGAATTTTTGTTTAAAAATTGAAGTTGATAGAAGTTGTAATTCGCATAATCAATTAGACAATTTGAACACCATTGGTAATTATAGATGCCATAATTTATTTATAAAATATTATATATAAGTTATATACATATATATATATATACATTATGTTTATTTATATACATTGTATTATATGATACCATATGATACTAAATATTAAATTTTATAAATAAAAACGAAATATAATAATATTTTACATAAACAATTTAGAGAAGTACAGTGATGAACATAATAATCATGAATTTTATAGTGACGAAGTGAATTATAAAACGAGTAAAGATTGGTTTATTTATAAAATATTATTTATATATTTTATACAACTTATATATGCATTAATACATATTAAATTATTAATTATTATCATCAATATAGTATAAATATAATATATATATAATACATATATTGTTATATTTGACATATCTATATTTTGTTAAAGTATTAATACTAAACTAATACATTATCATATTGATTATAACTGATATATTGCATGCATCAATGTTTCAGATGTAAGTTTACTAGTTTTCTCTAAATTCATATTATACTTATACTTATATATATATATATATATATATATATATATATATATATATATATATATATATATATATATATATATATATATATATATATATATATATATATATATATATTTGATAATATATAATATATTTAATAAAACAAAACGTTAAAGTAATAAATAATAATTTCAATAGTAATAGCTTAAAACAGTGGTGTTATATATATATATATATATATATATATATATATATATATATATATACATATATATACAATATTTGTACATTTAAATTGAATAATATAAATTTCTTGTATATTTTATAAATTTCATTCTTCTTAATTTATTTAACATATTCTATATATTACAATTGATAAAATTGAATATTTATTTGAATTCAATTTTAGAAATAATTTACAGAATATTATATTTATCAATATATTGATTTTTTTCTCTTTATTCTTTTTTTTTTACTTAAATTCCTGAATACATTTTCTAAGATTAATGAATCTCAATTTGGATTTAGGCAAAATAGTAGTACAAATGATGATTTGAATTATCTTATGAAAAATATTACTAATAATTTGGAAAGTAAATTGTTATCAGCTATTTTATCAATCATTCTATATAAATTCTTTGATTCAATAGATCATAAATAACTGATAACAAAAATCTAAAATTATGGTTTTAGAGGTGTTGCAAAATATTTGTTTACAAGTTATCTTGAAAATAAAATGAAATGTGTTATTTATAATGATACTAAGTCTGATTTTATAAATATTAATATTGCTGTTCCTCAAGGTTCTGTTTTGTGTCCTTAATTTTAAATATATTTATTAATAATTTACATATTGTTTTTAATTCTTCTATTCCTATTTTATTCGCTGACGATACACAATTAATTTTGTTTTACATATAAATGGTAATATAATTAATCGAGTACAGTATTATACATTTTTACAATATATTTTTTCTACCTCATCTACATTATTGTAATATATGTATGATCCTACTGTATGGTCTACTACACATATATATACATATATATATGTATATATATATATATATATATATATATATATATATATATATATTATACAAAATAAAGTAATCAGATCTATTTTCAATATTCCAAATAGATGTAATACAGATAAATATTATAAAATACTGAATATTTTGAAATGTAATGATATTGTAAATTAAAAATTAAATACTCTAAAATTTATGTTTATGATTATTAATAATTTTAAACCAATAATTATTATAAATATGATCTCTATTAAACAATGTATAAATAGTCAAAGGAACATTTTTAAATTTGTTATACCTTCTTTCCGTCTAAATATAAAAAAATTCGGCATAACTTACAATGATCCTTTTTATGGAATCTTCTTGAAAACAAATTTAAATTATTCAATAATATAAATATATTTACTAGAAGATTAAAATACAATTATATTTCGGTGTATTAAATGCTGAATATAAATTATTTCTTCTTTATTTTATATTATATCTTACATATATTTGTTATATATTTTCCAACTATATATATTTTTTAAATATTTTAAGCTACGTTTATACTCAATTATATTTATCATATTTTATTTGCTTTTAAACATTATGAAATAATTACTCGGGAATGGACAGTTTTTATTATTTATTTATTGTATTACTTTCTTTATAATACACATTTTAAATACTAAAATATATCCAAAGAGATTTTACTATTATATAAAAATTATCCCATTTGGCATTTCCTCTTTAGAATATATTATATTTTACTTTTGATTACTTTTAATTATTTTTGTTAATATGTATTCCTCAATATCTATTTATTTATATAAGTATTATTATTTTCTATTCTCGAATAATTAACCGGGTAGAACTAGATAGGCTTTGCTTTTTTTCTACCCAGTAGTTCGCTACACAGTCTGAGTTATATATATATATATATATATATATATATATATATGTATATAAGGATGTTAATTCATGTATTATACGTAAATATATATGCTCCGTATTAATTTATTAATTAGACTAATAAATAGTGAATTATATATGTATTATATATGTGCATGTATTAATTATAGGAGTTACTGTCTGCGGTGTATTAGTACAGAAGATGACATTAATCAAGATTGTATTGATGGTTAAATAATATATATATATATATATATATATATATAAATTGTTATTGTTATTGTTATTTTTATTTGGTGGAGTCCTTTCATCCCATCCAGGAACTTAGATGAAGTTTTCACTTATAACCATATATGGCTCTAATGTCCCTTCGAAGCCGCTCTCATGTTAAGGCATCCATGGTTTTAACGAGAGCCGATCATTTATTTATACACAATTATATAAGATAACTTCTAAATAATATTGTAAGACCCATTTTATAAAATTAATTAATGGTCCGGACGAGGGTCGAACCCGTGTCCTACTGCTTGTGTGTCTGACGCCTTAGCCACTGAGCCACACAGGCAGTTATATATATATATATATATGTATATAAATTGTCAGCAACTATAATGTAAATATTAATTATTCTTATTGAAATAGTATTGTATATTATATTATTATATACATATATAAATCTAAGAAATAATTAAAATACTAAATTATTCACATATACATAATAGGAATAGATAGAAATTATAATTTTGGAAAACTTGTATGCGAAAATAGATGTTTCGTACAAAAGCATTCTGAACATGTTTGAATATATATATATATATATATATATATATATATTGTCAATATTATTATTTTAATGAGTAGACTATCTCAATCAGGAACTTACATATATATTTCAATTATCATATAGGAAAGGCTCGTTCTAAGCTAACATGTACTTTAACTAAATCATTATGATATTCATTAGTATTTAGTAGACTTGGATATTGTAATTCACTTTTTATTATCATTTCACAAAAATTGATGAACAAATTCGATTCAATAGATCGTAGAACTGTTCGCATATTATTTGAGCTTAACTGATATAACCATATGTATCCATTCTATAATGACGTTACTCGGATAGTTGAAGTTTCGAGATATAGGTAAGTTAGGTATTCTTTGCTTTACTCATATGGCAATATATAATGTAGTTACGGAATACCTATCAATGAGGGACAGAATTCTAACAACTTCTTATCCGAGTCAAACATGTGAGCTGATGAAACTTATTTGTTTCATCTATGTATGCATATATGCATATGCTGCTTTCACTGTTGCTGCTCTGCATTACTGGAACAGTCTTCCTGAATACTTACGGACCACATCATATTTTATTACTTACAAATGTCGACTATATTCAAATATGTTATCATTATAATATTTATTTTAAAATGTATTATTATTCGTGTATTTATTTATTTGTTTTATTATATCAAATTGACGCATATAAACGTCTATCATTTTCATTGAGTATATAAACCTATATATTATTATTATATATAACCATATAGCTCGAATCTCAATTAAACTGATCTCGTGTTAATGCATTCATGGTTATAACAATATCCAATTATGTATTGATACACACTTATATAAGATCACATATAACATTATTTTAATACTTATTGTATTGGTTTGTTCGTTAATATGGTGTGAATATGTAAAAATGATGCATTTAGATAATAAAATAAAATTATTGATAACAAATAATGTTGACACTTCAATATTTTGTTAAGTGGCACATTTTATCTCCGCCAACAGTTTGAAAAATATTTATTTTCATATTTTTTTTAAAATTTGTATTATTATTAATACTTAATTTTAATATTATGTATTCAATATATGTTTATTATACATATTAATAGATTATATCATTTTTTTTAAATCGTAGCAAAAATATATACAACAAATTAAAAAAATGTCTAAGAATTTGATCAAAATCTAAGAAATTTAAAAAATATAAATTGTATACAATTTATGTTTTTAAAATTTCCAATATTTATTATATAATAATGAATATTGAAATAAAATATGTATTTGATAAGAATTAATATTATTTTTACACAGAATTATGAGTTATATTTGTTGTATATGTATTCCAATATATAATGAATATGTGTAGCTTGCGTAATTCCAATGATAATAACTAATTTATAAAATATTTGTAATATTGTATTATATTAATTATATATATATAATTATATATATATATATATATATATATATATATATATATATATATATCAGACATATGTATCATGCATATATCCAACTGAGTTACACATGCAGTTATATATTAATATAAGCAATATTGTATAATATTTTAATATTAAATTTGATGTTTTAATATTTCTGGATACAGAAATATGAATAGTATAACTATAGTATACTTGTTTTGGAATTTAAATGACATTTATAATATTTTAAACTTAATTATTGTAGGATTCTAATTTCAGAAATTGTTTTCATTATAGTAATATATTTTATAAATATAATTATTTATTATTTATTTTCATTCTATAATTATATATTAAATTGTATTTAATTGTATTACTATTATTTACTTAGTTTCTAGTAAGAGGCTGCATATTACCTAAATACAGTTTTGATAACTTGACTCCATTAGAGAAATTGTTATCCAAAACGATCGATAAGAGTATACAAATAGATACGAGAATACACTATTCTCCCCATTACTCCCAGGTGGAATGTCATGGTTAGTAAGTTAACTATTCAACCATAATATAACATATATTCTATATTGTCAATACAACTAATACACACGCATACACGTTCTCATACTTATACCCATATACGCACACACGTTACACACACTCACGTTGTAGGTGGTGTCTGTACTTACTTTTGTTGGAACAACACCAAACATGTCTATTGTAATTCCAGAAATTTTAATAAAACAGGTTGCAATTTTTAAATATTATATATATAAATATATATATAAAAAAAACAGTTCTTACCATGGTAAAGATGCATCTTTCTGTATATACTTTTTGTTATGTTTTATTCAGTTTTATTCAGTTTTACTTCATTTTTTTCATATATACTAATACATCTATATTTTTGTTTAGTGTATTATTTTATAGTACTTATTATTTATTTTAGTTATTTATTTATAAATAATTAAATGACGATTTCATAATTTTATGGCAAGTTCAAACAATTTATATTATTTTTCTATTTTATTCATTGTATTGTATCTATGTAAACAGGAAGTCATCTAATATTTTATAATATTTTATTTATATAGTTTTTTTGGAATTGCTTTAAAATTAAGGGTAATTGTCTCGATAAGCTTTAGCTTCTACAAAACCTGGTGTAAACCTAAATCTGATAATAATAATAATAATAATAGTAATATATATATATATATTAGTGATAAGATGAAATAAGAATGCGATGATTGTAATAGAAAGGTTGGACATTGGGTTTTGGGGAGATTTAAAACAATTACGAATACAGGTTCAGGGTGATTGAAGGTCAATGAGGCACGAGTGGAGTTGTATTATAGAGTTGTGTAACTATATTAAATGTGATCTAGGTGATAGGTGGCATTGTTATATTTATTGGATAGTTTTGATTAAATATTGATTTATTAATTATTAATGTTTAGTTAAAAACTACTTACGTAATACATGAAATAATATTCGTGGAAAGAATATATATATTATTATTATCAGATTTAGGTTTGCACCAGGGTTTTTGTAGAAGCTAAAGCTTATCGAGACAATTACCCTTAATCTTAAAGCAAGTTCAAAAAAAAACTAAATAAATATATAAAAATGATATGTATGTTAATTATTTATATATTTTTATACAGTTATAGAGGGTCATGCTAGACCTACACAAAGAGTAAGTATATACATATATATATATATATATATATATATATATATATATATATTACATAATAAACACATAATTAGATTACAATTTTGTTGTATGATATTTATATATTTTAATATATATTATTTGCAATAGTATTATGAAACAACAACTACTACTTCGGATATTTACGGTCAAATTACTACAGGTAAATAATATTACATAACATATATAATATAATAATATTTATACATGTGTTGATGAGAACTTTAACATTATATATTATTATTATTAATATTATTATTTAAATTTATATATATATAATTTATATAATTTATTTCATAATCTTATTAATAATTAAATTTTAAATCACTTATAGAATTTAATCCGTATGAGGGTTATTAGTATAATTATTATATATAATAGATATATATATATATATATATATATATATATATTATATATTAATATATTAACACTTTTATTTATATCCTCGTATAATATTTATATGATTTATCATATTAATTTTCAATAGTCATAACATATTATTTATATAATCCCTAGTTATATAAATATATATATATATATAAAATATATCGCCTATTTAAGATAATTAATTATTAATACATGTGATTATACTCAATATACATAACTCTAATTATATAACTCAAACCAAAGGTGACACAGTGACAAGAGGTAAGCATATTATAATATAACATATTAACACTTAACTAAGCGTATTTCTACACAGTACGATTGTCTAGTATACACAGTGATGGGCACGATCACGACTTTTCACGATCGCCGATCGTCGATCAATTTACTCGATCATTTTCTAACGATCGTCGATCGTCGATCATTTTAATCGATCATTTTCAAACGATCGACGATCGACGATCGACGATCGTGATCGTGCCCATCACTGAGTATACACATATAACTTATTATAGTATTATGTTCCTTGTATATACATTTCGCATAAAACTAGTAGGAACATATATAAACTATTGTTTTAACTTATGATATCCATTAATATATATATATATATATATATATATATATGATGATATACGGTTTATTCGGCACTTAAATAGGGTTGTATAAGATCCTTTCGTTCGTGCAGGAGGAAAATAATAATTAGATAATAATTTGATAATAATAATACGTTATAGATAACATGACATACACATAATAAATTGCATGATTTAATGATTATAGGTAGAGAGAAAATAATAAGTAAGGTTTATAAATCTTTTCTGTGATCTAGTCATAGATTTATAGTTTACAAATTTAAAATATAAATCTATGGATCTAGTAGAACGAATGGTGGGAGGGAGTGAATTCCATAGGGTATGATCCGTATTTTTAAAAGCTCTAGAATTTAGAGAAGTTTTACCAGAGTTTCGGATGATAAGGAGAGGAGTATTTTGGTAACAAAGAGAATAAACTATTTTTAGATTTTTAATTAGATTATATATATATATAACTAAGGGTAAAAGAATATATTGATTCATGGATTATAGATTGGCGAGAGTACTCGAATACAGATACATTAATAATAAATAACCATAAATTTATTATTTCTCAATCAAATATTTCCAAATTTTATTTATAAGTATTGAGTAGGTATATACCATACATATAATATGTATTTAAGTTAGTTTGTTAAATTAAATTAATTTAGTTTGTTTAACTCGAGATACCAGGGGTATCGATATTACGTGTAACCAGGGTGAACATGTATGAAAATGTATGTTTCTTAGGTAACAATTTATATTTGTGAAACACATTATGAAAAATAGAAAATCTTTTCGGCATATTGTAAAATATAATTAGATATTTAAGATTTATTTTTAATATTTAAAATAACTACATTTTTAAATGATTGAGAATCGATATTATACTTACAAAATTTCATAAATTAGTTGTTTGAGTTATAACGAAAAATAAGTTTGGGGAATACCGTGGTTAAGTGTAGAAAAAGGCGAGTAAGATTTTGCAATCATAATAGAGATATTACGTTAATTCTAATTATTATAAAATATAAATTAATATTATTGTATATTATTTCCAATTGAGATTATTATCAATATATATATATATATATATATATTTTTAAATGATTTATGATGTATATTAATATTTATAATTAAATAATTGTTAAACTAAAATAGAAAATACAGACAAAACATATACACTACTCGCAATTGCATTTGTAATAATGGTATGTGTAGTATGTGTGACGATGTATGTTACAATTTCTCGGAATAAGAATCATCTGGTAAAAGGTAATATATATATATATATATATATGTGATACACACTTATATCATTCAATTTAATAAATATTTATATAAATATAATTATTTTTTTAACAGAAAACAACAAGAATGAAAGTAATTACGAGAGTACCCAGAGTTAGTTATTATTATTCACCAGTTAACATAGGATAATAATTAAAGTTCTTTTAAATTAATCTGTATATTTTATAATATATTATTAAAATACTATAAAAAAATATATTTTTTAGATAACAAAAATATTGTTTTTATATAATTCATTCTATATATCTAATTTATCATATGGGATTGAAATATAGTCAAATACGTATGAATCAAATATAACAAAATTAATTATGTTACAAAATAAAGTTATAAGAATTATTATTAAGCAAATAATTGAGAAATCAAAATTACATTCATATTCTAAAAAATACTGGTCCTTTTTTATTAAGAAATATTTTAAAATTTGAAGATGTAATAGAAATACATTATTAATCTATAATTTCTTAAATAATTAATATAAATTAGATTATAACTCATATATTAAGTTAAATAAACTAAACAATAAATTGATCCTACTATAGTAATAATGTCATAAGTATACTTATGCAATAAAATAAATTATCGTTACCAACGTTAAATAATAAATTAATGTTTAATAATATTTCACGGACAAATAATATAAATTATTTATTTATTCTAAAAAAAGCATTACAATATATATTTATAAGTAAATATAGTTTTTATATATTTTTTAATATTTATATTTGTTTGATATCTTGTTTCGTTTAATATTTTAAATTGTTATCAGTATTATTATTAGTAATATGTAATTTGACATGAATGTGGCGCCATTACATGTCTTATTGAATGAT
>OZ025243.1:87929944-87939944 GCA_964019155.1 Osedax fenrisi
ATAAAAATTATAATACATAATATTATATATATATATATATATACATAATATTACAATATATTATACGCTCGAGATACATTACTTAAAATTAATTTTGTTATAATAATACATATATACGTGCTTACCTAAACATATCAAAACCTTCATGAATGTGACGTATATATATGACTACATTTATGGACGGGTCTTATTATGCGTACGTTCAACATATGTGGGAGACATGTATACCTGTCTAACGAAAAATACGCTACAACACTACAGTGTATTTTCGTCCACTAGTGGATTTCCATACATTTGTAGGATCAAATAAATAGTAGTACCAATTGATAATTAAAACTGAGACACTAATTTATCGGTTTTACATGCAGCGAATACAAGTGTCTCGACTAACCCACTAGTATCTATAGACCTCTACTGACCAACATACACCATTATATTTCATGTAATGTATAATAATAAAGAAAACTTTGTTGTATTTAAATTGCGAAAACCCTATATATTTAGTGATTTCAATGCTAGTGCTAACAGCGTGATGGATTAATATTAATTAAGTTGTGACGGAATATTTTATCTCTGCTTCGCAAATAAATTATATTATGATATTAAACACAATTATATATATATATATATATATATTAGTGTATTTGTGTATATTAATGTATATCTACACATATTTAGAACGACTTCATCAGAATCGAAATAAGAAATTATAGTGAAAATTAATTTATAAATAATAAATTTATTTTTAATATTATTAATTTACATTTTATAATAATAACATATTTAAAAGAATAATTATATACATCTAATTAAAATAATATATATATATATATATATAACTCAGAAGGGTGTAACAAAAAAAAATATCGAATATTATAATTTAATGTATCGACCTCTCAACATTGTATTGAGCCCAACTAAATAACAAATAAGTAATGCAAACTAACTATATATTTCAAAATATGGGTACTAGATAAAATTATATATGTATTTCGTCGGTGTACAGTTTTTGTTAAAGCTATTTATGGATTTATCTTTATTCCATATATTTGTGAGCCCATTATTTAGAAAGTTTCCTAATATTATTCTAAGAAAGCTGTCCCCAAATACAAATATCGTAATGATAAATATAATGCCCGCATCATAACAATTTAAATTCCTATCACTATTAGATATTACATCAGGCTGCAAAACGAACATCTATTATTACACTTAAAACATTGGATTATGTAGCGTAGAGGTAATTAATATATCGATGATGGCTGGTTTACCTATACACCAGAAAGTAACTGAAACATATAAAATTCGTAACATTATAAGTTGGATAAAATTAAATTTTTCTTAGGAAGGAAATCCACCATTTGTATTTATTATACAGTAGAGTATGCAACGTTCATAAGTATGCAGGTGAACACGTCACTTTAAGGTAACGTTTATGATAATATAGTGTAATATTAACAGTATGTATATAGGACCGTATGTGTCCGTAGATCTTCTGGGAGTCGAATCCGTTCCACACGTAGTCAGTTAGTTTAATAGTAGTTATATGAATAGTTATAATGTGTTAAGTCTGATAGCTAAGCAAAGAGTGCCTTGTTAAGTTGAATATAGTGGGCGTGTCTGCTTATAGTATTGGGCGTGTCTAAGCTATATCACACCTATTACTAGATTATAAATTACCCAAGCAACCAAACGCGTTGCGCGTCAACGTAAAATATATAACAACGTTCCACCAGTTTATATATTATGGGTCAAATAAATACTTTGGATATAATTATTTTATTTATGCAATATATGTTCCAATTTTGTATATTTTATAGGTCAAATAAACACTTCGGATATGTATATATTATGTATTCAATGTATGTTCCAATTTTGTATATTTTATAGGTCAAATAAACACTTTGGATATCATTAATTTATGTATTCAATATATATTCAAATTTGTATATTAATATATACAATTGTATAAGTCAAATAAATTCATTGGATATTACAACAGCGATATCTATTGTGAAATATTATATTTTATAAAATATATCTCTTATCAATAAGAATTATTATTAATAGAATTATATAATATATACATATGCACACACATACACACACATACACAAACATAAATATATATATATATATATATATATATTTAGAAAACACGTCCTATCACTTGTGTATTAGGATTCAAAGCGATAGGACGTGTTTTTGATTTTATAGAATTATTCAATAGACCGTGAACAATACAGACAGATAAGTGATTTTATTTTATTTGTGTGTATCTATACGTATAAATTAATAGTTGTAAAACAAATTAATATCATATATAATTATTATGCATGTACATTTATATATTAGATTATTTATTATGCAATTATATATGTTGATATATAAATAAACTATTGAGTGTATAAATATACCTATACAGATACTCTGTTGTTATTGAATATTTAATATAAAATAACAAATATATGCATATAAATTAATAGTAGTAAAACAAATTAATATCAGCTATAACTATAATATAAATATATTTAGATATTAAATTATTTATTATGTAATAATATACTTTTACATATAAATAAACTATTGAATATATAAATATACTAGATACCTTTTATTTTTATTATGTCATCTAGAATGACAAATTTAGAATTGTCAACATCAATTAAGGATTATATAAAGGAATTATTTGAAGGTAATATTAAACAGATTTTAGAAAATAATACTGAAACAATAATTAAACTTAATGAAAAAATTGATGAATTAATCATAAAAATAGATAATATAGATAAAAAAAATAATAATAACAATACCACATATGCAGATATTACATCTAAATAATTACTTAATATTGAAAGTACTATTAAAAAGACAATCAATAAAAATATTTCAGAAATTAATGGTGATAATTTAAAAAACAAATCAATAATAATATATAATGCTAATGAAAGTGACTTCGCAGATAATAAAAGTAAATATGATACTGAATTAAAACTTGTAAATAATATAATTAAGACTGTAACAGATGATTCTATATGTAATAATGTAATTAAGTTCCATAGATTAGGAAAACGAAATGATGTAAAGATACAAAATAATAAAATTAAACCTATAAAAGTAATTTTTAAAAATGAAATTGATAAAATTAATATAATCAAACATGCATTTAAATTAAAAGATTCTGAATATAATAAAGTTGGTATAACACATGAATTTTCTATAGATCAACTTAATATTCAATCAGACCTAATAAAAAAGGCAAAAAGTAAGTCAACTGATGATGTTAAATATAAAGTAATATTTATAAATAATTCCTTTAAAACAATATCTATAGTATCTGAATCACAACAGTATGATGAATAATACAATTCAAAACACAGCTTATTATACTATTAAGGAATATAATAATATACATAATACGTTAAATATAACTATATTGATGCTAAACATTAGAAGTTTCAATATAAATATCAATACATTTAATATATTTGTGGATACATTAGTCAGTAAACCAGATATAATAGTACTAACTGAAACATGGTTAACTGATACTGATGATCCTTCAATATATCTAACAGATTACAAAATGTTTAAAACAAATCGTATACTAAAAATTAAAAAAAAAGGTGGAGGAGTTGCAATTTTTGCTCACAAACATTTAGATTGTTTATATATAGAAGACTTATCAACAGCAATTGATGATGACTTAGAAATAATCAGTATACAATTAAATTTAAAATTTAAATATAAACCTATAATAATCACAGGGTTGTATAAAGCACCAAATATTAATAGAACTATCTTTAATGATTTCTTTTATAATTTGTTTTTAAAATATATTAATTCTGAAATTGTTATTTGTGGTGATTTTAATATTGATTTTTTAGATGTTTTTAATCCATTCACAATTGATTTTAATAATACCATTTCACAATTAGGCCTAAATAATTTAATAAAAATACCAACTAGATTATCAACTTATAAGAATTCATTAATAGATAACATATTAACAAATAGTAATTCAATTTTATTGAATGGTGTTATTAATACAGATATATCTGATCATTCTGTTATATTTACTACTTTGAATATAAAAAATAACTATACTAAAAGTTGTGACTATGTATATATCAGAAATATGCATAATATTAATGCATTAGTAAATACATTATCGATTTACAAATGGGACTATTTTTACACAATTACAGATCCTTCTATATGTTATGATGAATTAGTAATACAATTAAATGAAATGTTTAATAAATGTTGTCCCATATCTAGAAAAAAAATAAATAAAAATAGTATTAACAATCCATGGCTTACAAGTAAATTGAAAAATGCAATAAGAAAAAAAAAATAAATTATTTAACACATATAAAACTAAAAACTGCCCTATCACATTTATTAAATATAAAAAACTAAAAAATAAAATTAATAAAAATATAAAATATGAAAAAAATAAATATTACTCAAATATTTTTTCAAATTGTAATCAAAAAGAAAATTGGACACATTTGAACACTATAATTAATCAAAATGTTGATGAATTACCCAAAATACTTAAATATGAAGGAAAAGAAATTATAAATATAAAAGATCAATGTGAACATTTTAATAATTATTTTTCAAATGTGGGTTTTAAAATAAATGAAAGTTTTTTAAATAAAAATATGACTAATGATAATTTGATTAGTGATAACATGACTAGTGATAATATGACTAATGATAATATAACTAATGATAATGATTTTAGATATTTTTTAAACTCTATTGAGAACAGTTTTTATTTTTTACCTATTACTGATAAGGAAATAATTAATATTACACTTAATATGAAATCTAAATCATCCAAAGATATAAATAACTGGGACATGAAATTAATCAAGCTTTTAATAAATTCTATTGCTAAACCATTAGAATATTTATTTAATTTATGCTTGGCTAATTCTGAATTTCCTGATAATATGAAAATTGCTATCATTAAACCAGTATTTAAAGCAAATGATAAAAAACAGATAATCAACTATAGACCCATTTCATTACTACCGCAAATTAGTAAAATCTTCGAAAAAATAATTTATAATAGAATGATGGACTTTATATATAAAAATAAAATAATTAATGATAACCAATATGGATTTATTGAAAAATCCAATACTACCCTTTCACATTTTAACTTACAACATTTTTTATTTACTAAACATAGTTTAAATAAAAAAATTGCTACGCTATTTTTAGACCTTAAAAAAGCGTTCGATGTTGTAGACCATGACATTTTATTAAAAAAATTAGAATACTGTGGTTTTAGGGGTCATGTAAATGTGTTTTTAAAAAATTATTTATTAGATAGAAAAGTTAAAACTCGAATAAATAATACTGTATCATCTGTTAGAAATGTACGTTTTGGCGTTCCTCAGGGATCAGTATTAGGTCCATTATTTTTTATAATATTTATTAATGACATATCAAATATATTTAATAATGATGATAATATAAATTTAAATATATATGCAGATGACACATCACTCTCTATATTTGCAAATTCAAATGAAGAATTGAGTAGTAATATGCAATTATATTTAGATAGATTATGTCATTGGTTTAATATAAATAAATTAAAATTGAATATTGAAAAAACTAAAATACTTCCTTATTTTAATACAAAAATTATAAATAATATAAATTTAAATAATGCGAACATAGAAATAGTAGATAGGTATACGTTTTTAGGTATTATATTAGATAGTAATTTAACATATTCGTTTCATATTATAAATTTGTGTAATAAATTATTAAAAATTGTATATCTTTTTCGGAAGCTAAAATTTCTTAACATACGCAATTTAATTATATTATATAATTCACTTTTTTTATCAAATATGTCATATGGAATAGAAATATGGGGTAATGTTTATGAAGATAGATTAAAAAAACTAGTATTAATACAAAAAAAAACAATTCGAATTATCAATAAAAATATGATAGACAAGTCTCAATTACCTCTGATTCGTTTATCACACACTAATAATATGTTTAAATATAATTCTATTTTAAAATTGAATGAACTCATATCTTTTAGAATAATATTATTTTTATATAACCTTTTACATAATAACTATAACATTAATCTAGATACATTTTTTATTTATAATAAAGACAAATCAAGATTTATTTTACCATTAATGAAAACAACGAAATTTCAAAACACAATTTTTTTTAAAGGCCCAAAATACTATAATAATATAATGAGTAATAATATATTAAAATATGAAAATATACATAATATACACAAATTAAAAAAAGTATTAAAGAATTACTTTTTAAATAAATATTAGTTTTTATATTTTAGCATTTAAAAAATTTTTAATATTTTTAATCTTCGTCAATTTTTAAAATTTTTATATTTAAAACTACTTGGGTCATATTTATGTTATTATATTTTTATAATTTTTTATTATTTTATTCGCACTTTTTTGTTATATAATTGTTTGCACAAGTTTTAAACATACTTTATTTTAATTTGTATACTAAACCATTTGAATCATTTTATGTTATTACATTTCAATAATTTTTTATTATTTTATTCGCACTTTTTGTTTTATATTTGTTTGCACAAGTTTTAACACATTTTATTTTATTAGTTTATTTAATGGATTGATGAAACATGATGAAATACGCTGAGGGACATTATTTGTATTATTATTATTATTCTCTTTATATATATTTCTTTACTCTTATTATATTGAATTCTAGTACACAAGTCTTATTATTATTGTATAAATGTCACAAGGCTAGTATATTCATATACTATGGAGGTATCGACTTAATAAAGCTACTTATAGCGTTCAATGATCCTCCTTAGACAATTGTCTATAAACTGATTTCATTCATTCATTCATATATATATATATATATACCATCTATTAGTGTTAATTTATACACTTATTTCTGTTTAATATTTCTGTGATTTATTTCACATCCCACATTAAAGTACTAATGCACTAATGAACTAATTAGTTCATTAGTTTGTAAATATACATTATTATAATGGAATATGTATATAAGATATAATTAGGTAAAATAACTATAAATAATATGATTAATACGCAATAAATATTAGATATTTTCTAGTTTTTCTACTACATACCTATAAATAGAGGTTCATAGCATTCCACGAATGTATTATATCATACATGTCGTAAATACTGTATGAAATGAAGCATTATGAAAAGTCACGCTAATTGCGTCACCCACCACACCTAGTGCGCAGGTAAGTGTGTTCATCGATATAAAGAAAGTGACTTTCTTTATATTGATGAGTGTGTTATTGTGGAAATTGTGTTTAGCGCGAAAATTGATATTAACGGTATTAATTAATTACTTCATTATTTTATAATTCTTCCTATGTATTAAACTTCCTATATTGACAATTTATCAATATTTAGATTGTTTATTACAAGTTGATTTAATAAGGTAATATAAAATAGTATTGTTAAATATAAAAATATAACATATATAATTGATAGGTGTTATACTTTATCATAGAGCTAGAGAAAAGTATTACTACTAGAAAAACTCTCTAGCTCTATATACTTTATGCATAATTATATATTAATAGTATGGGATGTACTAAAACGGAGTTGTAATCCAGTTGTAATTTTATAAAATGTATTTGTATATAATATACTTAATTTTATACTTTGATACTATAGTATAGTATAGTATATATATATATATATATATATATATATATATATACGTATATATATATATATATATATATATATATATATATATTTATGTATATTCACACGCACAGATACACACACAAACACACACACATATATTATAGATATACATAGATATTACATAGTTGTTCTACCACATATCTATAAATAGATGTACATAGAATAACACGATTGTATCATAGCATACATGTCGTGATAATGTATGAAATTAAGCGTTACGACAAGACACGCCCAAAGGGCGTCGCCCATTGCATCACCCATTGCATCATCTACTGCGCAGGTCATCGTGTATGGCGCGAAAATTGAAATTAACGGTATTGTTTATTTATTTCCTTATATGTACACTTCCTTTTATTCTACTTCCTTTAAAGACAACGTACACATATTTAAAGTATATATCATATATACTACGAGTTGATTTAATAAGGTAATATAATAATCTTATTGTTAAATATAAACATATATATTTATATAATTGTTAAGTGTTATCCTTTATCAGGGGGATGGATCGAAACGGAGCAGGTTTTAAATAAAAATATGTGGCGTGCGTCGCTGACATACATTCAATACAAGTGAATAACAAAGTAATCCACGAGTAAATCAATAGCAAATACTATATGTATAGTGTAATATAAATATAGTTTAATTATATAAAGTTGTATATTACTGTAATAATTACAGATAAATTAAAAGGGTAATAATGATAATATATTGTATATATATATAATAAAAAAGGGAAGGAATAATATGATGATTTATGGTGTATATATATATATATTAAATAATAAAAAGGAGAACGAATAATATAACGATTTAGTGTATGAATTTTATTTATTGTACGAATTTGATGATTTATTGTATATATATATATATATATATATATATATATATATATATATATATATATATATATATATATATATTAAATAATAAAAAGGAGAACGAATAATATAACGATTTAGTGTATGAATTTTATTTATTGTACGAATTTGATGATTTATTGTATATATATATATATATATATATATATATATATATATTAAATAATAAAAAGGAGAACGAATAATATAACGATTTAGTGTATTTTATTTATTGTACGAATATGATAAATAAAATATAAAAAATATAAAATATAATAAATGTTAAATAAAAAGAGAAAAACAAGTACATTATCATTCGTTATCGGATACAATATTTTCTCGTGGATTAATGAGATAAGATCCGCGCGTCAGCAAATCATCAGGGGTTATCTCGTTTCTTGAGTAAGAACCGAATAAACGCATCATGTTTCTATTATTTGTTTCATATTTTTTTTTTTTACTTTTTTATCACTTTTTAGATATACCATGGTTGCAACAACTTCCGTGTGCTTTGCTTCGTCATAAAGGATAGAAATAAGATTGTACATGGGAATATTAACTTGCTTGGCGATTTTCTTGAGGCGAAGATGCCATCCTTCGCAATCATTGTTGGTTCTTATTTCTTCGTTGAACACTGAGATGACGGATACTCCGTGGGTTTCATTGTTCAGCCATTGACTTAGAATATAATCTGCCATATTCAAGAGTTTTTATGAACTGTCGGGGATATGCGTCCGTATACGTTCGAAATTCGATAGAATATGCTCATCTGGCAGAAGAGGCAGTGCCATAAACTGACGGATAATACGATTGGTTTCCGAGTCTTCAATGTAGTCGCTCTGTAGCCATATTCTCTTCGCTTGCTTCATTACTGCCTAAAACATGTATATTATTATTGAGTTACACTATAAAAACATGACAAACCTGTGTATAATGGAACAGGCAGCCTTTGATTTGAACGCCGGGCCAAAGATCTTTGATGGCCGCCCAAGCAGCACGTTCAAAATATAAAACAAAACGTTCTACATTAAGAGTATACAACGCCTTCACCTTGGTAAATACTGCGCGGTAATCTCGTTCTCGTTTCCCAGACATCAAGATATAGACCGCCGGAATCTGTTTCGAGTGGTCGTCTTTCTTAATAAAGGCGTGAATCGTATATAGTTGGTAAAACGGTCGTTTCACCACACTAAACGTGCCGTCGAGGTAAAGGCACGTTGCAGGCTCCAACACGAGTGACGTAATCCTAGAATTCGCAAAGAGTAGATGCCTCTTAGTATCGACCTCTATGTCACCGATTAGGAAGTTTTCCTGCTCCATCTCCAGATTGAACTGCAGGTCGGAGATACCACCTTTCCGGGCAAGATCTTTTGCGCGTTTAGCATTAATGTT
>OZ025243.1:87944944-87969944 GCA_964019155.1 Osedax fenrisi
TAAATCTTTGATATATACCTCATCTCCCATCGAGAGTTTTGATAAATCTTTTACTTTTGGATTATGGTTATATTTCTCTGTGATCCTTGCTAATTTTTTTTTCTGCAAATTTCTGTATTCTTCGTGCTGTTGTTTCTTTATTATTTGTCTGTCGCTGATTGTTGGAACGATAGATGATAATGTCCTGTTCATCAACAATTCTGCTGGAGACAATCCAAAATCCAAGGGTGTAGTTCGATACTCGAGTAGACTCAGATAAGGGTCTTCTGTTTTTTCCATCAATCTTTTTACAGTTTGTACTGCTCTCTCTGACATTCCATTTCACTTTGGATAATGCGGTGATTATGTTATGTGCTGAAACTTATATTTCTCTGCAAATCTCTTGAACTCTTCCGATACGTACTGTCTTCCGTTGTCTGAAATCAACCTGTCCGGTATTCCATGTCTTGAGAATATTGATTTTATCTTTTCTATTATGGTTTTTGAGGTCTCTCCTTTGTCCAGTATAGATACTTCGATATATTTGGAATAATAGTCCACAATTAATATATACTTTTTTCTTTTTAACTGACAAATGTCACTCCCTACCATTTCCCAATGTCCTTTCGGCAATGGTATCATTTCTAGTGTTTCCACTTTCTGATACTCATAGATGTTACATTGTATGCACTCTCTTATATGTTTTTTTACTTCTTCTTTAATCCCATACCACCATACACTTTCTTTGGCTCTGGCTAAACATCTTGTAATTCCTTGATGAGCGTTATGTATTTCTCCCATCACTAGCCTTTTCATTCCTTCTGGTACAATAATCCTGATCTGATACATTACACATCCTTGTACTAAAGATAAGTATTGTTTATTCTGATTGTATCTTACTAATTCTTTGACGGTTTCTTTCTTTTCCCACTTGTTGGTGATTATTTCTTTTATCATTATACTGATTCTATCTTCTTCTTGTGCTTTTCTTAAATAACTCCATCGGGGTACATCATCATATTTCAATATATGTTGTTTCACAAATGCCTCTGTTTCCTGTTCTAAGGTTTCTTCTTGAATTGTCTCTACTGGATACCATGAAAGTGCATCTGCCCCTTCATTATTTTTTCCTGATATGTGTACTACTTGAACATTGTACTTCATTAGTTTTAATCTAAATCTTTGAATTCGTAATGGTACCTTTTCTACATCTTTGCATTCTAATAATTGTACTAAAGGTTTGTGGTCTGTTTCCACTGTCACTGGTGCTCCGCAGATATAGTAATGACATTTCTCCAGTCCCCATACAACTCCTAACGCTTCCTTCTCTATTGTGGAATAACGTTGTTCTGTTTCGTTTAACGATCTGCTTGCTGCTCCGATAATCGCTTTTTCTTCATGTAAGTCTTTTTGCCATAATATAGCTCCAATGCCATAATTTGAAGCATCCGTTGTTAAATACGTTTTCTTGTCCATGCTAAAAGTGTTCAGTATTCTTGTGGATCTGAATTCTTCTTTGATTTTCTGGAAACTTTTCTGTTGATCTTCGTTCCAACTCCATGATATGTCTTTCTTTAATAACATCCTGATTGGTGCGCTATATTCTGCTATGTTTTTACTAAATCTTGCGTATTGATTTATTAAGCCTAACAAACTTTTTATTGCTTTGATGTCTCCTGGAACTGGGAATTTATCAATTGCTGTAATTTTCTCTCCTGCTCCGATGCCTTCCGCACTTATTTTAAATCCTAGAAAATCTATTTCTTTTTGTTTAAATTTACACTTGCTTTTATTCAATGTCATTCCTGCTGATTTTACTTTGTCTAATACATCCTTGACATTCTCGTCATGCTCTGCTTATGTATTTCCCATTATTAGGACATCATCCATGTGTATAATAACATCTTTACATTTCTCGAGAATTCTGTTCATTTCTCTAGAAAATATTTCTGGCGCTGAAGTCAATCCGAAAGGTAATTTCCTATAATGGAATCTTCCCCATGGTGTCAAGAAATTTGTATATTGCCATGAGCTTTTCTCTAATGGGATCTGCCAAAATCCTGCGTTTGAGTCGATTTTTGAAAAATAAGTACCTTTGATTTTCGAAAGACTTCCTTCAACTGTTGCCATTGGATAAACTTCTCTTTGTACACTCTTGTTCAACTTGGTTAAATCACTGCATATTCTTATCTTTCCGTTTGATTTTGTGGCTACCACCATCGGACAACACCATACTGAGGGTCCCTCTGATTCTGCGATTACTCCCAAGTTCTTCATTCTATTTAATTCTCCTTGGACTTCTTCTTGTAGTCTCAATGGTATTGATCTCGGTACATATATGGAGTAGGGTACTGCATCATTCTTTAATTTAATTTTGTACTCTGTATTTAATTGTCCGATTCTTTCATACATGGTTTATACTTCAGATATTAATGATATCATGCCTAATTTTACCGATGCCTGTCTGGAGAGTAACCCAATTGGTTGCTCTTTCATTATGTAGATTTCTTCTTCAATTTCTCGTTCTTTATACCTCATTTTGGCAATAAAATATCCTATGATCTCTAATCTTGTCTTTCCAGGACCTACGAATACTTTATTACTTTTCATTAACCTGGGTAAATTTGGAATGTTCTCCATAACACTAACACTTGCTCCGGTATCTATTTTAAATGACACACTAATTTTCTTTTGTCCTCTGTTGATACTAATGTTCCGAATCCACGTTGCATTTGTATCCATGTCCGTTTTTATTTCTCCTAAGAATTGAAATTCATTCTCGATTCTAATTTCCTCAATGTTTTTCGACTTGCAACACACAGCCCAATGTCCTGTCTTTTTGCAGATGGCACATTTGGTTCATATGCTTTGCATTTCTTTCTTTCATGGATACGATCGCATTTTGTACATTTAATTTTCTTTCTTTCGTAACTTTCTTTTCTTTCATATTTATCGTTCTGTGGTTTCTTATATTTTTCGTTATTCACATAGTCTATATTTTCTCTTATTTCTATGTTCTGACTACTGCATATTTCCTTAGCTTTTGCGAACTCAATCACTCTTTCTGGTGTTAATTTATTATTTGCTGCTTCTTGAAGCAATCTTTGCCTCAAGCCTTCGTCTCTCATGCCTATTATCAGTCTGTCTTTTATGAGAGATTCATGTAATTCTTTAAATTCACAATTTTTTGATAGCCTTCTTAACTCTGTATAGTACGCATGTATGTTTTCGTCACTTTCCTGTGATCTCTTGAAAAATAGATATCTTTCGTACGTCACATTCCTTTTTGGAATAAAATAACTGTTAAACTCATCCTTGATCCATTTCAATCTGGTTTTTCCTGATACCTTTTTATCAGTTCCCTCTATTTTTATTGTTATTTCTTCCTCTTTAAAATTTTTAAATATTTTGATTCCTTCACTTTCTATGATGTTCAAAAAAATTCCAATTTGCACTTTTTCTGATTTTAAATCAAGTTCCTTTGCGCATTCGTATATTTCGTACTCTTCTAACCATATATTCCATTCTTCTACACCACGTTGCTTGTCTACTACTAGTACCTCAGGCACTCTAAATTCACTCATTTTATAGTAATACAATAACAATAATACGTCTGCAAAAAATATTTATTTTTTTTATTTTTTTTAAATATATTTTTTTTTTTTTCAATAAACTCGATATTATTGAATATAATTGAATATAAATGTTAGTTTAGTTACAATACGTTTTCGCCGGTGTTACCATGTTATATATAGGGATATGCACTAACCTTAAGTTGAGGATATCCTGATATGTATATATATTAAATATAATAATTGTTTATTAAGTTAATCATGAGGAAGTATTTACATTAAGTGATCTATAGTTAGTGTCAGCTAAAACATGGATGCATGACTGAATACATTATTAGTGCATACCCTATAACATGGATGTATGACAGACAATATTCTACAATACAATATATATATAACAGAAACCAAAGAATATACATTAAATGGTGTAATAATTCATCGGATAGCTTCCTGTTACAAGGGGTGTTCGTCAAGGTGGCATTCTCTCACCATTGTTATTTAATTTATATACTAATCCTATGATTAAGAAATTAAATGAAATACATTCAGGTTATTGCTTAAATGGAAATATCATCAATAATCTATGTTATGCAGATGATATAGCATTATTTTCACCATCACTAGGGAGTTTTCAGTTGTTGATAAGTTGTTGTGAAGAGTTTGCTAACCATAACCACATAACGTTTAATATTGATAAATCGGTTATTTTACCAATTTATTTTGATAAATCATATCATAAACCTGTGCAATTATATATAGATAATAAACTTCTAAAAGTTGTCAAATCATATAGATATCTTGTACATTGGATTTCAGAGGACTTATCTGATGATATTGATATATATAGTAATATTAAACAGTTATATAAACAAAGCTATGCAATATCATATAACTTTAATCATTGCTCTAAGGATACAAAAATTATTCTATTTAAAACATTTGTTTCTAATATATACCTTAGTAGCATATGGATAGATATTGCATGGCTAAACTTAATATAGCTTATAATAATGCTTATCGTATTGTTATGAACTACAGAGGTAGAAATAGTGTCTCTTTAATGTTTTTTAACGATTATGTTAATAATTTAACTGTTAAATTACGCAAGTCATATTATTCGCTATATAAACGAATACAATTATCATGTAATTCACTAATTGTTCAATTATATGAATATAATATTGTGTTCCCATCACCACTGTTTACCATGTGGTATAACTCATTGTTTGTATAGTATTTTAAATTTCCTTTCATAGATTAATTGTTTTTTTTTAGTTTATTCTTTTTAATATTCGTTTATATTCTATGGACCTCTGTATTTCATGTCTGATTTAAATAAATAAATAAATAAATAGTATAAAATGACGACCTTGCCATTACCAATTATGCCCTCATCTTCACCCCTGATTCCTGTAATAGTCACACTGGAACATATTATTTGACCTATAATGTTACGTTGCGGCAACTAGTTTCTGGTTGCTTGAGTAATTCTAATTAGTATTGATTATCTAATTTAATAACTTATTTTATTTAAATAGTTCTTCTACAGATTTATATTTATCTTAATAATAATAACAATAATAATAATACAAAGTAAATAACCTTAACCCATAATGTTATATAGTGAAATGAGATAGAGTGTGGGTTGTATACTTTATTTACTGAACGAACACATGATTCTTTCGAACCAAGGAAGCGTGTACCCGAAGGATAGTGGTAGGTATAAAGGTTGTGACCGAAGTGACAATATTGTACTGGCTAATTCGGGATGCAAGTGCAGGCGCACGCATTGCGTGCGTCTTCCGAATTAGCCAGACGGTAAACATATTATGTAATAATTAAATTGAACTATATATTGGACGCGTATGGAAAGTTCCATACGCGACACATAACACATAATAGAACATTTTCTTTAACATTCTATAAGTCTGTCGGGTGGTCTAACTTCCCTACAAGATCTCGTTATCACTACCTCTTTCTCAACAGGTATTAATTCAATTCTATTTCTTCTAACGATAGTGCGATCATAGAGATAGTTTCATACAGATATGTCCTATCGTTGTCATTTTATTTCTTACATATAGTATAGCCTACAATATATATAAGACATACTTTACATTATTCAATAGTATTATTCAAATAATAACTTATTGAGGGATTTAGGAATATAAGTAATTATGCATTATCTAGATCTCGACATAGAGAAAGTATTAAAGCTTTATTTCGAATAATGGAACGATTAAGTAAGATCATTTTATTGTTAATATACATAGATGTAATTTATGTCTTCTGTACGCCACCACATCTGACATTTCAAGAGAATTTATATAAGCCAAAGATAACATTTAGTAACCGAATCTTATACAATATACTTTATTAATAAATGAATATATTAATCATATATACTAGGTAATGTTGAATCACAGAAAGTGTATGAAACCGGAACTATATTTCTAGCATAAATAAATCATAGACCACTTTTATTAATTGGAATAGTAGACTGAAACTATTAGTGTTCATCTACACCTTTTTCAATTGCACATAATACTTAACGTTTATCCATGTAATTACTGATATATTATTAATAACAATTGTAGAAACGCGTAAATATATTCATTATCCACTTATTTTATTAATCGATACAGGAAAATATCTTAAGAATTATCTAAATTTGAATAATGTCCAATTTAATAACAAGTGCAATATTTACCAACTTTATCGATTCATAAAATAGAATATTAAAATCAATCTCAATGTTTACTTTCTGATGTCATTTATCAGTAGAACTTATCTTACAGAATTTGATATTACTGTATTAATATATAATACTTTCATAGGAGAGTATTTTTTCCCAATGTATATTTTAGAAAAATGAGTTGTATTAAAAGTACATTTCAAGAAAAATTGTTTTTTAAAGTTTGGTTGTATAGGATTAGTTATACTATTTGAACTTGATAAAATATTGAATAAAAAAGAATAATGATGTATGATTATTATTATTATTATTATTATTATTATTATTATTATTATTATTATTATTATTATTATTATTATTATTATTATTATTATTATTATTATTATTATTATTATTATTATTATTATTATTATTATTATTATTATTATTATTATTATTATTATTATTATTATTATTATTATTATTATTATTATTATTATTATTATTATTATTATTATTATTATTATTATTATTATTATTATTATTATTATTATTATTATTATTATTATTATTGAATTGAATTAATTTTATTACGATTTATATTTATATAATATGAATAGTAAATAAATAAATAAATAATAAAAATAAATAAAACGCAAAACGATATTAAAACGTAAAATAAAAATATAATACTAATAAATCATTAACATAATACGACGAATTATATGTACCGGAAAATAATTAATATAAATATATACATAATATGCATTACATATATATATATATAATAATAATAAAAATAAATAATTATGAGATATTAAGTCTCATAATTTATAGGTAATTTTTGAAATTAATTTTGATAATACGTGATTTAAAACAGTTTAATGATTGTTAATGGACAGTTTCGTAATCTAGATTATTCCACACATTTAATATACGATTATTTAGATAATTCATATGTATATTTGTACGAGATTTTGTAGCCACGAGTTTTATTCCATGGCCACGAGTACGAGAGTTTGTCTCTATTAATATTATTATTATAAATAACGTTCACTTAAAACCCCTCTCATCCCTTAAGAATTACCACTCATATTCATCAAATCTTTCAATGACAAACTTTCCACCCTTCACACCCATGTCATTCCCACCACTCCCATCACCTTTCCCTTATCCCTTGAACAATTTGAATCTCCCCAACTTGATCAAATCATATCCCTTCTCAAATATACCTCCTCCTCTACCTAAAAAAAGCATTCATCACCCATATCCTTAAAAAGCCCTACCTTGATTCTCTGTCTCCCTCCAACTACCGATCCATCTCTAACCTATCAATCCACTCTATGAACCTTGAACGTGTTATCTTCTCCCAACTTATCACATACTTTACAACAAATAAAATCCCCAACATCTTCCAAAGCGCCTACTTCCCCCACAAATCTACTGATACCACCATAACCCTCATTACATCCGACTTACTCTCCGGCATTAACAACATCCGTGGCACCATACTCATCCTTTTCGACATTTCCTCCGCTTTCGACATTTCCTCCGCTTTCGACACCCTTGACCACAATGTTCTCAAACACAGACTCTCCGACATCGGCATCACTGGAATTGCCCTCGACTGGTTCACGTCCTACATTACCAAACGCTCTTCCTCAGTCAGGATTAATACACACTCTTTCCCCTCCCTCTCTATAACCCACGGTGTCCCTCAGTGATCTGTCCTTGGCCCACTCCTCTTCAATATGTACCCTTTAACTAATGCGACTAACTTTGACTCTTACTTTTACATAAAAACATCATCAATTATAGATACTCTCCCTCGACCCTGCATCCCACCAATATCAAGCCCAATATACTCATTTTCCACTTTTTCATTACCAACCATTATCAATATCAATAATCTTTTATTAACAGTTAAATCTACATGTAAACTAGACCCAATTCCATTATGTTTATTACATTCTCTTTCATCCCTTCTTTCTCCATTCTACACAAAAATTATCGATCGCTCACTAACTGCAGGTATCATCCCATCCCACATGAAATATGCCCATGTAATTCCCATCTCTAAAAACCAATCCATTGATAGGTCAACTCTTTCTAATTATCGTCCCATATCCAACCTTTCTTTCATATCTAAGACAATTGAAAGAATAATTGCTAAACAACTTAGAACATACATCAATAATAATAACATACTGCATAAATAACAAAGTGCTTATACAACGGACAAGAGCACTGAAACTTCACTACTCCATACTTTAAACAATATACTACTATTTCCAAAAAATACTCCCACCATACTGATTCTACTTGACTTGTCGTCGGCTTTCGATACGTTAGACCATAATATTCTTATTCGAAGATTAGAGAACATTGGTATTAAAGATTCTGTCCTTAGTTGGTTTACATCCTACCTAATTAACAGATCCTTTTCTATATGTATAGATAACGCCATAACAGAACCCCGCCACACAACTCATGGTGTACCCCAAGGTTCTGTTTTAGGTCCAATTCTCTTTAATATATATATTTCCCCTTTACTTTACTTACTTGACGAATACCCCGATATACACTTTCACTCATATGCGGATGACTTACAGCTATACTGTAATTTACCTGACCCAATTAATAACATAAATACTATAAATAAATGCATTAATGACATTAGTAAATGGCTTTCAAATAACTCCCTACTATTGAATAGCCTTAAAACAAAAGCTTTATTAATAAATACATCCCCAGGACATCATTCCATACCAACTATTATTATTAATAATCATATTATAGAATACTCTAACCAAGCTAAAAACCTCGGCCTCACACTTGACCAAAAACTGTCTTATCTACCATATATAACTAATATATCGAAGTCCATTAATTACACCTTACATACGATCCGACTTATTATACCTTCTATAACTACTGAACTTGCCAAACTACTAGTTACTTCCTTAATACTGCCCCGAATTGACTACTGTAACTCTACTTTAAATTCACTCCCAGCATATACTATCAAAATGCTCACTAAATTACAATATAGAGCCATCAGAACCATTTTCAGGATAAAAAAAATACTCAATACAACATATCACACCTTATATGAAATCCATTCACTGGCTACCCATCCCTTACCGCATATAATACAAATTACTCCTACTGACCCACCATGCCACCCATAATAATAAACCTGACTATCTTACTGAACTACTTACGAACTACAAGTCATCCCGACCACAACGAACAATACATAAATACAAACTAAATATACCAATAACTTATTCACTAAATAAAAAACAGGAATCTTCTTTTTCTATAATATCACCTAAACTATGGAACTCCCTACCTCACTCAATTAGATCTATAGTTTATGACCACACCTTTAAAGTCAAATTGAAAACACATCTATTTAATATAGCTTATAATAATTAATATACGATACACCGCCGAAAACTCATTACTGATGTTGATCGCAGTGTCTAAACAAATTGGTTACAAGGTTACAAGGTTATACTAATTATTATTTTGAGAAATCAAATTACGGTGGAATGTTTTTCTTAAAATTTTAAAATTAATTAATAAATGTATTATTAAAATATTAGAAAAATTAAATATTTAAAATGTCATTTATATTATTTCCATTTAATCCATTTATATAAATAATACAATAATTTGTCATTACTACATAGTTTATTACATTCGGAGCATTACACAGCAATAGATATGGTGAACTTATATAACATTATCAGTATTCTGCTGCTAACCGCCGTGTGTAATGCCTGTACGTTAGTAATCTATACAATATATCGCGCATGCCTATACGATATCACGCATATCGTATAGTTTATTGTTATGTAATCATTAACAATATAAGAACATTATACAGTAGTGTATTTGTATATTTACTAATGTATATACTATATAATACATTATAGGATCAAGTATATGGTCATACTATAGTATTTATAAATAAGATAGATATTAAATAATTTAACAGCACTTTATTAATTTAAAAATTAGGATAATTTAGTAATAATACATGTGAATAAACGCTTCGAGGCATGTGTTAGTCCTACTTGTGACTACTCGCGTATACTTACGTAGAAACGATAATGAATTTATATAGATTTGCAGTGCGCGTACTACGTACACATTGTGCAGTCGAGTGTGACGGCTATACTAGTGACTAGGTCTGATTAATCATAGTCATACAATATATATGTATATGTATATATATATATATATATATATATATATATATATATATATATATATATATATATATATATATATCAATATACTTTTTAGAACTCATTATTTTAGAACCTTTTTATTTATTTAAGTATTTAAATAACCTTTAATTCAATTAAATTCAAATATAATTATATATTATAATGCAACATTAAACATAAATAAAGTATACCTTTATAGGTTTTAATAATTGAAATAAAATATGTAAATAAACCATCTAATATATATATATATATTTATATATATATATGATAAATTATTGATTTACTCCGACATAATTATATTATATTTAGTAAATGCAATATTATAATATTATAATATTACATTTATATGTCAGTTAATTATAAATAGAATATTAATATTTCGTATTCTATAATAAATACATACACCATAAACTTACAGCTCACTGTACTGTTGGACTTGTAAACAAAATATCGAAAATGGGCTACTATTTGTACCCCACACATTCCGTGGATCCAAATGTTTCATGGGAGGTTCAGAAAATGTTGAATATAAGAAATGTAAAAATTTAAATTGCTATACCTCGATTAAGTTATTCATCGACTTCCAAACGTATCGTAACTCCCCATCTCATTATGATATTAAGTTTTTAAAGGTTACTGATATTATATATATATATATATATATATATATATTAACCTTCAATCTACTTACTAACCTAAATAATCATATATATATATTACAAAAATCATGTTTAACTTTTAATTTTTTTTTTAAAATAAACTGAAAATTATGGTTAACATTATTTTAAATGTATGTATGAATATATATATATATATATATATATATATATATATATATATATATATATATGTGTGTGCTATATATCAGCTATACTATCATAGTTAATATAATAATACAAACTAGCTAATAAAACTAATATTATCTATTTCTATCTAATTCACTATACGACACATAGTTCTATTAAACTTTACACATTGGGTACTTCCTTCTGAATAATCATACACTAATATACTAGTTTTGGTATACTCTATAAATACTAGATAAAGTGCCACTAATATTGATAACATAACTTAATATATGACTCATACATTACTTATAGCGTACACGTCATACCGACCGTGCCATATACAAACTGCTTGTAAAGTAGCTAAATAAACTAGACGCCAAGTTCATATAAAATTATAAACATATTTCCCATTAGTCTTATATACAACTCATGCACATATTAACGTTAGAATAGACGTAACGTTCTTGACTAGACATACACATGTGTAATATTCATATTACCATACAAACAACTATCAATTACCCATTATGATACCATAAGGATCAATATTGTAATATTGATTTCCAACTAATATGAACAAAATATCAATCAATATACCCCTTCACTCAATATATCACCTTTCGCACACAAATACACGTATATATAATTTATTAGATATAACTCTTTCGTTATCAATAATTCGGAGAGTTTTTTTATTGGTGTACATTATTTCTATATATTTAACTTATTTTATCAATTACTTAATATAATATATATATATATATATATATATATATATATATATATATATATATATATATATATTAGATATATTTATCAACGATCCCATATCAAATATATATTAAATTGAGGAATTTATCAAATTAGTTAAATTTATATATATATAAATTTATATGTATACATAATGTAATATACAGAACTAAAATATTTATATATTATAATAATCACTATTGGGTTAACAACATTATACTATTATTTGAATATATTTTGTATAATGTGTATATGTATATATATGTATATGTTATCATATTTTATATCATATTTATAATATATATATTTAATTAAAAAATGGAATATTATAGAGAATTAAATTATATATTTATTAACATGAATTTACAATATATTTATTTATTAAATTTAACATATATTTAAATTATTAAAGATTGTCTTTAGCAGAGATTGTTCTGATGCCAAATATGAAATACTTACAAGAAATTTTGAAAGTTACTATAAAATAATGTATATTATAATATACAAAAATATATATTTATACATAATATAGGAATTTAAATTATTTTTTTCTACTAAACTATACAACATATTAGTAATAAATTAAATGTATAACTATACATTTTTTTAAATATATAAAAAGTGAACTAGATAATCGTTACAAAAATAAATAAAAATTATGATTATAATTAATAAATCGAAAATTAATGAATTTATACTATATTATAATATTATAATAAATTATTATAATAATATAATATGTAATTTATCATACACATTTAATTTAAACTTATAATATATTATTTCCACTTTCCATAACATAAAATATATGTATACAATATAATTATAAATGTATATAATATATAACAACATGACATATAGTAATAACTAAAGTTATATAAATAGTTTATACATATTACAAAACAAATAAAAATGAAATAAAAAAACACCTTAATATAAATGAATATATAATAAATGATTTAAGTATTTTATTATAGATATTACAATTTTAAATTTTACAATTAAAATTTATAAAATAAATCCTATTTGGGAAAATAACAACATTTACAACTGTGTATTAGGGAATTTAAATAATACTTTGAAAATAGTAATACAATAATGACAGAAAAAGTGAGTTTATAACATTGGTAAAAAGTGTTATAATACTGCATTAATCAACTCATCTTTCTATGATATATTTGTTGCCATTCTAAGCATCCACATATATTTATTTTCTTCTCAAATGTCGAATCTATTTTCCTGAATACACTTCAATATAATAATATAATTTCTTGCTTTACAAATATTGATTTTACAGTAACAATTGAATGAGGCATTATTACTATTACGTAATTCTGAAGTTGTTACCAGGGGAAACATTCACATGTTTTTCATAATTTATATCTTAGTGGAAATTTACAAATATATTTTCGGTATTCTAATGTTAAACTAATTTTAGGATATAATTTATATGAAAACTAATTATAATTCAATTAATTTATGAATTCAATATATTCAAAGAACATAAAGAACATAATTTATAAAAAATGTTATTCATTATAAATTATTAATATACACATCTAGTTTTTGTTAAAATATAGTACATTTAATAAACACAATTGTGTTTTGAGTTGTATAATAAATACATTTTAAATGTTAAGAATACTCTTAATGACATAATATTAATACTCATTTAAATAATAAATTAGAGTTATAATTATTAACGTATTAATAAATACAGAATTATTTAATATTTGTTTTATAAATTAACGTTTAAAATTTATCTTGGTTTAATAACAAATATATTTTACACTTTATCTTGATTTTAAAAATTAATTAAAAATAATGACGCATGTAATATTTAGTTTTCAAAATGATTATTATTTTTATTCTTCTATAAATAATTATTTCTTAATAAATAATACGAGCTTACTCTATTTATTTAGTAAATATATGTATACAATTTATATATATATAAATATGTATATAACTTTACTATTAATACATATATATATATATATATATATATTATACACATTATTTAAATAATGACGCAATATAACTATATATTAATATTTTATAGATGACAAAGATCTTATATATGGTAAACTTTGTATATAACAATAATACAATTAATAATAATATTATATTTACCATGAATACAATAATCCGTACATATATATATATATATATATATATATATATATATATATATATATATATATATATAGATATAGATATAGATAGATAGATAGAATAACACGAATAAAAGTATAATAATAGTAGTTCGTTTAAAATAAAGCAAAACAAATCGACCCGAAACAAGAAATAATAATAAATATATTATAAAATTGTTAACAAAATTGATCTAAACGGGCCGTATACTAAACTTATACCAACATGAATATGAATATAGTGAAAGCGTTAAATACAACAAACTGAATGTGAGAAACAAAAACTAGAGCGGAAGTATCGGGGTGATCAGGCCCATGAATGGGATGAATACAATCCATAAGGATGGAGATAGTCCCTGATAAAGAGTGGTATGACATATCCTGCCCTCTATAATTAGGCTTCACACAATCCAAATGTATCAAAAACTCTAGTAAAATATCATAAACAAATTAAATATATGTAGTGTTAAAAAAAATAAAATAAAAGTAAGCACATATATAAAAAAAAGATAAATAAAACATAATAAGTGTGATAATTGATAATAATTGAGGTAATAAGAATGTTTTAACATAACATGAAAGCGATTGACTGATTTACAAGATGAAATATTACTGGGAAGCGAATTCTATAATGAAGGAACTATATTTCCAAAATAGTTTAAGTAATATGTAGATTTATACTTTTTGGGTCGTAGTTTGATTAGAGGGCCTCTGTATTGGCTGCTATAGGTATCAAATATAGATGTTGCCTCGATTTCCACAAGTCCGTTCAGAATATTGTATATAAGTACCATGTCGCTAATTAATCTGCGGTGGGATATAGATTTGATATTAAAATAAATTAAACGATTAGAATAAGAAGACAATTAATATATATATATATATATATATATATATATATATATATATATATATTAATTAACATAAATTTCAATACTATTTAATGATGTGTTAAATAGTTCACTATATAAATACGTGTGTGTATGTGTGTGTATGCTATTTAACTACATAAAGAATGCAACGAGTGTATCGGGAGAACGGAAAGTCATTATATTTATTGATAACGAGTAAATATATTAACTTATTGATATTTTAATATTTAATAATTAAACTATATATTATTAATTCAAAATATAACATATTTTAAATCAACATGTATATGTAACTATTATATATATATATAAGTATTAATATAAATAATTTTTATATTAAATTTTGATTACATAATAGAATTGCAATATCTATTATAATTTACAATTATATTTAATTAATGATTAAACTTTAAGATGTAATTTTGTTATATATTAATAAGGTAAAGAAATTTACGAGCAGACAACTTGTAAAGATGTAAACTACTGTAATAGAAAAGCTGTACCGGATATTATTAGAAGCTTGGGTTATTACTAATGACTAAATTTACATTAATATCAGGTTTAGGTTATATTGATAGGTTGGGTAGAACGCAGGCTTATTCTGATAATTACTATACAAAGTTACATATTGAATTACAAATGTAAATGACTAATACAATTAGAAATTGAAATAATTTCAAAAATGTAATTATTAAATCATAATCTATTACTATTAATAAGGTACTTTTTGATAAATAGTATCTAAATATATATATATATATATATATTTGTGTAGTTTATTTAATAAAAAGATTTGATAATATAGTAATAATTATAAAATAACAAAAATAAATAATATTAAATAACAATTAGAACGTATACAAAAATTATAATAAATTTATATTATAAAAATATGATTAAGATAAATATTTGTTATTTTTTTTATTTGTTCTATTAATATACATATCACATAATATATTCTCTTTTTAAATACAAGTAATAATGTAATATAGCATAAATGATACAATCAATTGACTGTATATATAATTATTAACCAAATAATTGTTTATAAATATGTAAAAATTATAGATTTATAGTTTACCTAGATTGGTAATCATGTGATTTTTCTTCAACATACATGGTACCTCGATTTAGGAAACTTAAGATGGCCGACCATCACATATAACGTATTATTTAATCAAATTATTCAAATTAAATGTTGCAATTATATAAATATATAATTTAAATAAATATAAATGTTTATTTTTCTATTTTTGTATTATTTTCATTTTCATTTATGTGTATGTATGTATATATTCGATATTGATACTATTAAATATATATAATAATGATCATATTAATATAAGATAATGGAGAGCTTCTGAATATCCTTTCGTTTAGTAACTTCAATATTTAGAAAATATATGTTTCGTCTATTATTTTATAAGTTAATTATAATATATTTACTATTTATAAGTGTATTATTATAGGCAGTATTATATCATAATGTAATATTTAATCATCAGGAACAGATTATTTGTTACCCTATTGTGTTATATGTACAGATGTGTTTGAAGATACTGATTACGATACACCGTGTGTAAGAGGAGGAGGTTTTTATTCTGTATATTTGATATAATATAATATAAATTCAATACATTATATGTATATATATATATATATATATATATATATTATTTAATTCCTTAATTTTATATAGATATAATTTTTTTTATAACTAGAATCCTATTATTAATATATATATATATATATATATATATATATATATATATATATATATAACACAGAATGGTGTACAAATACAAAAATATATGGAATATTAGAAATGAATTTTCTACCTCATCATATATTAAATAAAAGATATTGCTTGGCTTACATAATATAGATACGCTTCTGGAGCTATGTTGCACGCAGAAATAATCTTTAGACGGATTGGAAGAGTAGCCTGATACTACGAGTCTTCATCCAAGCTAGATTGTTAAATTTATTCACGAGATTTTCTTAAAGAATTATCATATGTATTAATATAGTTAGATATGATTTTAGTAGGAGAAGTTCTAAGAACATAGTTAATTTTACAAATACCTGCGCATGAACGAATGAGGGATAGTTCACACTGTGAGTTATCTATTTGTAAAATTACCTGTTGCAATTTAATACAATAATTAACTTTAACATCCATGTGATTATTTGTATATTTGGTAAATCAATTCCTTCTCCATATATTTTATTAATTGAATCAGGAAATATATCTCACGAGATGTCATCAAAATTCACCAAACATCAAATATCACATTTGCTAATGTTAATTTCGAGACCTAAATCTGAAGAAACTTGTAGATTAGTATCCAACATTAATATTACTTCATTTATATTTCCTACTATAATACCATCATCTAAATAAAATAATAATAGGTTCAAATTAGGAAATTTGGTAATAAGTATATCAGTAAGTATTTTTAAAGATAATGAAAAAGTAATGATAAGTAGGCCGATATGATCATCTTGATGAACATCTCTGAAGTTTAGAATAAACCCATTGCCTATAAATAATTTTGAATCATGGAGAAGAGTACATAATATACAATTTAAAAAGCCTGGGATATATATAAATATATTAATATTTTCAATAATTTATTTCTAATACGCATCAATAATTATTTTATTAACTTTTATTTTAAATATGTCGTATATTATTAATATTTGTGTAGTAATTATTTAGATAAAACGATTTTTTTAATTTAAAAATATTTTAAAATTGATTTATAATTTTACAAAAGATTATCTACCATTTAATTTAAATACAACAAAATCAACAATCAAAGATATTTCTCTCTAATTAATTATTGAAATTAATTAAAAGTGTCGCCATATGTATTACAAACTATTTAAAATTATATGTTTAAATTCTATTTGTTTACAAGCAAATTGAAAAACATATCACTATTATAAATTAGGGTTATGTATATTTTTGAATACAATAATAATTTAATTTAAGGTTTTATTTTAAGAAAATATTATAATTTATATTACAAATATTTGTTCTTAGAATATACATCCACATTTAAATAATAAAAAAGAAATATAGATAGATAGATATATAGATAATAGTTTATTGATTAGAATCAACGATGGATAACAATAAATAATAATGACAGAAATATATAAATAATAGTTAGCAAATATAAATAAGTTGTGATTTACACACACCGAAAGTAAATAAAATAATAATAAAGTAATATTTGGGATGTCGGTCAAACGTGCTGAACACATCATCAAACAACTAGGGAAGAGGTCACGGGTTGGTCAGGCCCATATAGGATTATATGCCCATAAATCCTGAGGGATGGACGGTCCCTGCATTTTGGTTTTTTGACATCTCTCCACACCTAGAATATCAAATGAGTATACAGCTTGTAAGATCAATAACCAAATAAAGTACAAAACGAAAACGAAAACTAGAAAAACAATAAAAATAACGACATTACATTTAAGCATGTTGAGAATAAAAATGTCCATTAATATTAATAGTATCTATATTTGTAATAAATATGCTTAAAGATTTGGACGAAGCCACAGAACGAGGAAGTGAATTCCAAGCGGTACTCATTCTGTTGCTGAATGAATTTATAGTTGCTTTATTAATACATTTGTCTTTGCGTATTTTAATTAGAGGTTCACGATTACTTATTGAATAAGTTGTGAATACCGATGATTTATCAATATCCACGAGATTGTTCAGTATCTTGAAAGCCAGAATCAGGTCAGCTCTTAATCTGCGGTGGGATAAATTCATTAAATTGAGAAAACACAATCTAGTATCATAAGTTGATTTAATAAAGTTACATCTGAAGTAAATTCGCTTAGTAAATTTATGTTGAACTTTTTCAATAAGTTTGTTTAGGCCAATAAAGTCTTTGCCTGGATTCCAAATAGAAGAACCATATTCGAGTAATGGCCGTATATAGGTGGTATAGGCTTTGACTAGATAATATGAATTATTTGTAGTAAAACATCTAAAAATGATATTAGAGGTCACACAGGCTTTGCTACATATGTTATTAATGTGAATATTGAATTTAATATTATCATCAAAAACAATACCAAGGTCTCGAAAATTAGAGTATTTAGGAATCAGTGTATTATTTAGTGAATAGAATGATATATCAGATTTTCCGATTGACATAAAGGCGTATTTTTCAAAAGCTATTTGAAGGTTCCATTTTACTGTCCAGTCATATAGATCATTAAGTCCTGATTGAAGGATATTACGTTCAGTAGTATTCCTATACGATAGAGATATTTTAGCATCATCGGCAAAGAGAGAGTATGTTAGCTCTGATGTAAATATCGAAGGGAGGTCATTGATATATATTAAGAATAAAAGAGGTCCAATAACGGAACCTTGAGGAACACCTGAACTTGCATGAATATAATCATAAAATTCATCATTTACCATAGTTCTTTGAAATCGATTAGTAAGGTATTTATCTTAAGGACATTACCACCGATCTCCAATTTAGACATCTTCTTTAGAAGTTTAGAATGACAAACTTTATCAAAAGCTTTAGCCATATCGATATATATAATATCAGTATTAAAAGAATGGTTAGTGGCTCTACTTATATTTCTATAAAATTCAATAAGTTGTAGTTCCGTGGATCTACCGGCTAAAAATCCATATTGTTCAGTACATAATAGTTTATTAGATCTTAAATAATAGAATAGATAGTAAGATAATATTTTTTCAAAAATAATGAGAGTGGACCGCAATAAACTGATTGGACGATAATTTGATGGTAATGAATGATCACCTTTTTTAAATATTGGAATAATATTAGCTAACTTCCATATAGTAGGGCATTGACCTTCATCTAGAATACGTTGAAAAACAATAGATAATGGATACGAAATTTCATAAGATAATAACTTAAATATAATAACAGATAATAACTTAAGCATACCTTTGGGTAAACCATCAGGAGATGAATTAAATGTAGGTGGTAATTTACAAAGAAATTTCCTTACTATTTCCTGAGATATAGGAAAATCATTAAACCTAGAATATTTAATTATAGAGGGATCATAAGAAATATGTGACTTGAGAAAAACAGATGAAAATTGGTCAGAAAGACAATCTGCTTTATCAAAGTCATTAGTATAAATGAATTTATGATCGACTCGATTTCTGAGTGGAGGTATGAGATTTTTGTTATTTAATTTGGTGTTTATATAATTATAAAAAGAAGATTTTTTATTTGATGAGAGCATTTTGTGTTAAACTTCAATATTATATTGCTTTATTTTATCTGATAGTAAAGATTGGTTATACCTCCAAACATTATGAGTATCTGTATCATTTATATTTCTATGTAAGACTCTACACTTATTTAGTAGTTTCTTAATAGATAAGGGATATTTATAAATGTTAGTTGAAAAAGTAGGAGTGTATAACTCGATGATATTCTTAGTAATATTAATAAAAGTGTTGATTAGCTCATTACAATCACGAAGATAGAATATTAGTCCAGTCTAGTGTCAAGATATGAGTTTTAATACTAGCAATATCACTTTTATTATAGTTAAGTCGCTGGATTGAACATTTATTGTGATTAAGATTGCCAGAATTTAAATAATTATCTGGGATTACTAAATCAGAGTAAATAGCAAAATGGTCACTAATATGTGCATCATATTCAAAAGGATTTGTAGGTGAAATATTATATATAATTAATGTATTATTTGTAAGAATTAAATCGATAATATTTGAATTTCTAGTATTAAAATTAATTAGTTGAGTTAAACCGTATGATAGCAACTTATTGTATACATATCTTTCCGCAATGGTCGACGTAGTACCAGTAATCCAGTTAATTCCAGCCAGGTTAAATAATATGTATACAATTATATATATATATTTATAAAATATTAAATAATACTTTGAAAATTCACTTTTGATATAATTTATATTATAATTTAATAAATAGTATTATAATACATAATATGTGATCATATGTGATAATGTATATTTGATAAATATGTATACTATATATGCTATTATAATAATATACTATTTATGTATGAGTTAACGTGTACATCTATATGTACGTAGTATTATAAATACACATAACTAATATGTATAGTATTCCGTTGTTATATAATATATTGTATTATATTAGAATTTTAGAATATTATAACATTATATTACTATATAATTATTTACAATATAGAAGAATCTAAAAGGACTTTAGGAAATTACTGTAGTGGCGAGTGTTTCAGTGTAGTGTATTTTACTATACAGAACGTGGTTAGTTTATATTTATGTTTATAATTATATAAAGTAAATTTTAAATTTAATTAAATATTTTTTAATATATTTAATCTGATTTATATGTATTAAGTTTACATACATTAAATTGTAATTTATTAAAATATTTATTTCGACAAATAAGGAAAGTATAAAATACATTAAATTTAAATTATTTATATATATATATATATATATATATGTATTTCTCTAAGATATCTCCACGACCTTTTCAAATATACTCTCAGAATTCTGGTATAATTTCCATCTAATATTTTTCTAAAGATTTTGTCAGTGTCAAAGTAATTGATCCTATACTAATATCGATTATACGGTATCTCAACAAAATAGTTTTAGATTATTAGCTAGATTATTTCTATATTTTTGTATTGCATTTAATGCTGCCCAGCTATTATATGCGAGTCTGATATTGACATATTTTTAGGTAGAAGATAAGAAGCTGCATATCATCAGATTATTCTACGTCTGTGGTCTTTATAGCATTATGACGTTTGATCATTTTCTGTATAAGTTTAAAACCTAGATCATATGTATGGTCGAGTGATTTTCTAACTATATAATCAAGACACATAATACAAAGGAGAGGTGCTAGTGTGTCACCTTGTAGGATACCTGCACTAATTTCGAAACATTATGTGTCGCCACCTAGTGCCTCGTCAAGTAAACATGATATTACATTATTTGTATTATGCATGTATTTTGTTAGTTCAATCATTGTAAATATTCCAGTTTCTATATATAAATAGGAGTATATATTATGATATTAATCTCAAGGCCTCGAATATGTGGTTGAACACCTAGTAAATCATGAAAAGTTATACCATAGCTTGATTCTAGTTTTTTCACTTTCTGCTTTTATTTTGACTTTGTCAATATTTTTTCTTCCACTTTTTCATGTACTGCTTTCCATGCTAATGATTTCTTATTTATCACCTCTGTAGATATCTTGCCTATCTTTGTTAGAAGGTAGTTTTCCTGTACTGTGTTTTCATATACGTTTCATATATGATTATATTTTGATGTTCGTATTTAGATAGATTATCATTACATGGATTTGAGTATTTGCGATTGAGTATTGATTCGCTGATAGTTGTTCATAATTTGTTGGACTATAACAGGCAGTAATGGTTGTCATTTGAATTCCGTGGAAATGAGCTATAATAATTTTTTCAGATACAATATTGACTCTAATACGTGTTTTGTATGCTTTATTATTTAATATTATATACCGATTCCACCCATTTCTGCATTGCTATTATTTCTCCATGCTGAACATGTATACAATTTCCATTTACATATTGAATGCTTTTTTTTGGTGATAGAATCATCATGTATTAGATGGTGTTCTTTATAAGCAGATGATATCGTGGTCAGTGTTTTCAGATAATGCTATAATTTCTGATATTTTACCTTCCTTGATAATTTTTTTCACATTAAAAGTGCCGCATAGTAGTGCTTTATTTCCTGTCAATAGTTTTATTGTTATTGACGCAGTATCTGATTTGTCAACTGAAACCTCGATCGGTTTTGCAGGATGCGCTCCTTGTTCTGCACGACGAGAGATGCGGGATAAGTTTATAAAATGTGTGTTATGTTTAATTTCGGTTGCTAAATAAAATGTTCTGTCGTTATTACATACACATTTGCGTAACCCTGCTCGGGTGGCTAACCTATACCATGACTTGTCAAGTGGAAATCTGGATTTTGTCCGGCACAGCTCATTCGTTATTCGCAGCTAACCATTATATCTAATGAACTTTCCCCTATCTACAACCTGGGAGGAGGTGGATTGGAGTTAGTATCACTATTTCAATTCATAACGTATCGCTTAGATAAAGATGAAGATATGTGAGCCGAGGATCCTGAGGAAACTGAGCTCTCCATAAAATCAACTATATATATATATATATATATATATATATATATATATATATATAAGTATATATTATAGTATGACTAAATACTAGTGGTATATATATAATAACACATACTTATACAGACAAGATTCGAAAGAGGATGTATTGGGTCTTATTTAAAAAATCCCATCGACATATTGAATCAGATGAAACAAACAATGAAATACACTGTCATGCATTCTTTAGGCTTTTCTTATCCTAATGGACATGGTAATTATAATAATAATACTATTTATTGTATAAACGAAAACGTTATACTTGTCGTTATAGACGTCATATAGATATTACAAAAATAAATGAATTATAATATATTTAAAAATAAACTATTATAATGATAACATAATAACGCGATATGAAATAGTCCTCCCAGCAAATAGAAATAGCCTCTTAATAGGACTCCCTATTGCGGAACTCACATATATATCGACTTGCATATACCTAATGATATAATGTCATTAAGTTAATTATTTATAATATATTAACATATCATTAACGTAAATTAAGTATGTACATACTCGTGTGATCAATTATTATATATATATTTATATATACATTCATTTATGTTTAATATAGGACGGAACTTATGGAATTTTTGTTTTAAAACTGAAGTTGATAGACGTTGTAATTCGCATAATCAATTAGACAATTTGAACACCATTGGTAATTATAGATGACATAATTTATTTATAAAATATAATATATAGTTCATATACGTATATATATATACATTATGTTTATTAATATACATTGTATTATATGATACCATATGATACTAAATATTAAATTTTATAAATAAAAACGAAATATAATAATATGTTATATAAACAATTTAGAGAAGTACAGTGATGAACATAATAATCATGAATTTTATAGTGACGAAGTGAATTATAAAACGAGTAAAGATTGGTTTATTTATAAAATATTATTTATATATTTTATACAAATATTAATACTATATATAATACATATTACAATAATTATAATCATCAATATAGTGTGAATATAATATATATATATATATATATATATATATATATAATACATATATTATTATATTTGACATATGTATATTTTGTTAAAGTAATAATACTAGTCTAATACATTATGATATTGATTATGACTGATGTATTGCATTCATCAATGTTTCAGGTGAAAGTTTACTAGTTTTCTCTAAATTCATATTATACTTATATATATATAAGTATAATTGATTATATATAATATATTTAATAAAACAAAACGTCAAGTAATGAGTAATCATTTCATTAGTAAGAATTTAAAACAGTGGTGTTATATTTTTACAATTAAATTGCATAATATAAATGTCATGTATATTTTATACATTTCATTCTATTCATACATTATATATTACACAATATTTTTTCAAATTTATAATTTGTTTAACTTATTAATTAATTTATTTTTGTATTTTTGGTATTTTATCTTTATATATATTTATACAATTAGTTATTATCTTTATCCAAATGTGCTTACATTTTGTTATCTTCTTAATTTATTAATATATTGAACATATTCTATATATATTACAATCTATACAATTGCATATTTATTTAAATTCAATTTTATAAATAATTTATAGAATATTATATTTATCAATATATAGATTTTTTCTCTTTATTCTTTTTTTTTACAATATATTATATATTATATATTTAAATAGATTTTTTTTAAATGTATTGATATTTACACATTGAATATATCTT